>VXBP01006400.1:454410-560729 GCA_013400115.1 Rhinopomastus cyanomelas | reverse complement strand
GGGGGGCAGTGGGGAGAAGAGGGCACTTACTTGTCCCCATTGATATCTGTGGCAGCCACCGAATACCCAAAGTAGGCGGCCATCTGGAAAACACGATTCAAACCAAACTGGTGGGTTGTAGTGATGCAAACACACGCGTTTCTACAAGGCTGCGTAGTGAAGGCGTCAGGGACATCACACAATCACACAGACACTGCAAGGGGCCTCCAAAGATCAGCCAGTCCAACCCCCTGACACAGCAGGATCCTCTACATCCAGTCCCACAGGAACATGTCCAGGTGGGTTTGAAATGTCTCCAGAGAATGAGACTCCACAACCCCTTTGGGCAGCCCCTGCCAGGGCTCTGGCACCCTCACTGGGAACAAGGTCCTTCTCACACTGATGGGGAACCTCCTCTGTCCCAGCTCACACTCAGTGCCCCTTGTCCTATCATTGGGTGCCCCTGAGCAGAGCCTGGCTCCATCCTCCTGACACCCACTCTTTCCATATTTATCAACATCAATGAGGTCACCTCTCAGTCTCCTTTTCTGCCAGCTCCCTCAGCCTCTCCTCAGCAGGGAGGTGCTCCACTACCACATCTTTCCTCTGCTTTCTCCTCATATTTTCCTTTTTCTTACCATGTTAGAAAGGAAGCTGATCTCTTCCCCGTTCTGCCTTCCATGATCCAGCCCTCCAACCCCAATCTCAAAACAGTCAGGATTCCCTTCCTTTACCCCAACCAAGACTGCTTTTTCCAACAGTGCTACGAACAGCCACCCGCACGAGACGCGGTGTCAGGATCCCTGCAGGATCTCCAGCACACAGACAGGACACTCCGAGCCCTGGTACCCTAAATGCCATCAGCCTGTCACAGGACCACAGGACGTTAGGGACCGGAAGGGGCCTCGAACGCCACGCTGCTCCTACCTGCTCTCCAGTGAAGTTGTGCATGGAAGACATGTTTTTCCCGTTGTAAATAGACACCTGCAGGCGAAGAAGCGGACGTTACAGCACTGCGACAACAGGCACCTCCTCAGCCATCGCAAACTTCAGCGCTTCGAATGCCTTACCATGCCCAGAGTTCTTGCAGCTCTTGGGACCCCTGACACGAAGTCTGAAATGTAAAGCAGGACGCCCGGGTCACACTGGCTCCCAAAGGCCCTGCCCCTGCTTGAGCAGAGCAGCTCGTTCCCCGTGTTTGCTGCAGTGCTGCGCTGCTCTACGCCCCTTGTTCGAAACACCCGCGCGAGGCCCTTACCTTCAATGCCATCGCCGTTGAAGTCTCCAACCGCCACCGAATAGCCTGATCAACAGACAGAACCAGTAAAAAACGTTAAACACCTTCCTGGGCCTCTCCTTGCTCTTTACAGTCTTCACAGGTTTCTACGCAGAGCCCTCCCACTTCATCTAGATTTAGTCTGGAACACGACTAGGGCCAGGGAGTGTTTTGAGCACAACTAGGTCTTCTTCCTTTCCAAACTACACACCCAAGTAGCTGTCATCAAAAGCAGCACTTGCAGGTCTGGTTGCCAGCTGGCCATCGTACTTGGTGCTGTAGACTCTGGAGTCGTATTTAGCCACAATCTCTGTCACTCGATCAGAAATAAGCTGGCCTGAAAAGAAGCAAAAACAGCTTTAAAGCCAGAAATGAAAGGTGTGTGCTCTCAGTCACTAAGTGGCAGGACTCATCTACGGAATGCTTTCTTCCAAACACAGAATCCCAGAGCATCAGGGACTGGAAGGGACCTCAAAGGATCATCCAGTCCAATCCCCCTGACACAGCAGGATCCCCCAGATCCAGTCACACAGGAACATGTCCAGGGGAGTTTTAAATGTCTCCAGAGAAGGAGACTGCACAACCCCTCTGGGCAGCTCCTTCCAGGGCTCTGTCACCCTCACCCTGAAGAAGTTCCTTCTCACAATGATGTGGAACCTCCTGTGTCCCAGCTCACACCCGTTGGTGTGACACTGGAATGCACCGAGCAGAGTTCTATCACTGGGTGCCCCTGAGCAGAGCCTGGCTCCATCCTCCTGACACCCACCCTTCATTCACATATTGATCAACACTCATGGGGTCACCCCTCAGTCTCCTGTTCTCTCAGCTCAAGAGCCCCAGCTCCCTCAGCCTCTCCTCAGCAGGGAGATGCTCCACTCCACCATCTCTGTGGCTCTGCACTGGGCTCTCTCCAGCAGTAATGCAACAGCCCTTCTGCAAAGCTGACCAGAGAACAGCCACCAGCAGCAACACCAGAGGGTTCACAAGTGACAATCTGGGTCCTGCTTCAGCACAGAGCTGGGCACCTCTTCAATCAGACCCACCCAGAGCTGGCCCTGAGAGCAGAAGCCGCTCCTACATCAACGCCAGGATTTCCACAGGAGCAGGCACATGCTTAGTGCTTCAGATCTGAGGCACTGCTCCGTGACGAGACAGAACCAGAGAACCATCTAGGCTGGAAAAAACCTGCAGGATCATCAAGTGCAGCCGGTCGCCCCACAACCCTGATGCGCTAAAGCACCTCAAGAAACATCACAGTACCTGTTCTGAGAACCCCTCCAGGGGTGGTGCCTCCAGCCCCTCACTAGGCAGCCTGTTCCAAGGCCTCCTCACTCTTTCTGGGAAGAAGTTTTTCCTAAGACACTACCTGAACCCCTCTCCCCGCCAAATATCTAGATTTTGAAACAACAAGCAGAATATCCTCCAAGAGACTGGCCCTGCTGGTGGAAAAAGACTCCACACTCGTGGGAAAAAGCCCTCACAACAATCACAGAGGTATTCACAAGATACCTCTACAGATATCACTTCAGCTTCAGTCCGTGGTTGCCTTGATTACCGAGGAAATTCTTTGAAGGATGACGACAACTTGTTAATGCTCTTACTGACGGAGATTTTGACAGTGACTGGAGGAGAAGGGAGAGAGGCTAAAGGAAAACAACCACAGAGATCAGCCTCTCCGTGGCTTGTCTCTCACCTTGCCAGTAGAAGCTCCCAGGTCCTCCAAGCAGCACTCTGTCTCCCTTGGAGGGGAGGGGAAGAAACAGAAAGAAAAAGTCAAAAGCACATGAATCAGCCTGAAGACAAGAGAACACGGGTTGTAGTTCACAGGAGGTAACCCCACGCGCGTGGATCACTGGAGCTTCGCTGACCCCTACACATTTCACTTTGTGAAGGAACCTTTAATTGAACATGTGTCTTGTAAACCACCGAGAGCACCCTTCAGCCACTCACTGCTCCTTCTCATCCGCTCGTGCCTCTAGCCAGAATTCTGCTTTGCTGCAGTGGGCTAATGAACAGAAATTAAGGCACCAGACATTCAAAGAGGGGGGAACTTGAGCACTTGCAAAGCAATCCTGACGTGTTTTGGGTCAGTGTGCAGAAGTAGTTTGATCCTCTGCCCCTGCCACTGTTTGTAAGTCACCTTTAGAATCACAGAACCATTCAGGTTGGAAAAGACCCCTGGGATCATTGAGTCCAACCAGCAACCGCACTCCACAAGGTCACCTCTAAATCAGATCCCCCAACACTACATCTAGGTGACTTTTAAACTCATCCAGGGATGGGGACTCAACCCCCACCCTGGGCAGCCCAGCCCAAGGGCTGACCACTCTCTCTGAGAAGACCTTCTTTCTGATGGCCAGTCTAACCCTCCCCTCTGCTTCTGTTGCTGTTGGTGCTGTGGGACCAGCACCAACCTCTCCACAACATCCTTGCAGAGAGCTGTAGAAAGCGATGAGGTCTCCCCTCAGCCTCCTCTTCCTCAGACTAAGCAGCCCCAACTCTCTCCATCTCTCCTCACCAGACTGATTCTCCAGGCCCCTCCCCAGCTCCGTTGCCCCCTCTGCACTCGCTCTAGCACTTTGATGAACACTCAGGGTTCAGTGTTAGAAGTTTAACTGAGCAAGTTGTGATGCAATTCCACCCCTCTGCATTCCTTGGTGTAACTGCAGCCCCACAAACCATCTTAGAAAACTTTAACCACACCAGCTAGCCCAGTGCCAGGAACCTGCTCCACGGCTACCAAACTGGCCAATGGGCCTTCCTGCCCAATTAAGCCACTTATTCCAGCTTTAATCTTAAAACCTTCCGAAAAACATAGGGGAGAGATTCTGAGATCCCCGCTCAGCTGAAGGCCAGAGCTGGCTTTAACTGGGGCCAGGCTCTGCGCGGCAGTCTGAGGGAAGCTAGTGAACTAGCACTCTGCAGGTTCCCCTGGAGGCAAACCAGCGTGCCCTCAGGCAAAGAGTGTCCTCCAGCGAAGAGTCAAGGTTAAGGACCCCAAGATTTGCCACAGCACAAGCAGGACTTGTTGAACGAGTTGATGGGACTTGCTGAAGTTCAGCTGAACAATTGAACTGTGCCATTTCAAACATACAGCTGCAGAGCTAGTCCTCAGGCTTGTGCCCAGCTTTACTGGCTTGAAATTCTTTTGGTTTGTTTACAAGAACGTGGCTGGTTGAGGTTTCCCCCCAACCAGAAGTGGTGCCCTAAAAGCTGTGCTCACATGCGGCCTGTATCAGGGTGGCGGTTAACTCGCGGCTGTCTGTTGACTTGTAGGAACGGGGAAAGAGCCACCTACCTTTGTGAAGTCGATACTAAATCCACCTTGGCAAAACCCCTGGCCATCTGCATCTATAGTGGCTACAAAGAAGAATGGGGAAAAAGAAAGAGAAAAACAGCGTTACAAGTACGAGGTCAGATGATGCACAGAATCCCAGAGCACCAGGGGTTGGAAGGGACCTCGGAAGATCAGCCAGGCCCATCCCCCTGCCACAGCAGGATCTCCTAGATCAAGTCACAGGAACATGTCCAGGTGGGTTTGAAAAGGAGACTTCACAACCCCCCTGAGCAGCCCCTGCCAGGGCTCTGTCACCCCTCACCGGGAAGAAGACCCTTCTCATTTTGATGTGGAGCCTTCTACGTTCCAGCTCACACCCACTGCCCCTTGTCCTGTCATTAGATGCTTATTTAACTTCTTTTTATGTTGGACCACACTGGATTTCATTCCTGCTGTTCAGCAGGGATTTTTAGCTAAAAAACCAATCCTACTTTGAACTTCTATATTTTAAAACAAATGTTATAGGCATCTGACTTATCTACCAATTCAGCCCCAATACAGGGATGCAAAGCCTTTGGAAAAGAAGAGTCACAATGTTCAGCACTCACCACGACTAAAACAAACACTTAAGTCCTTATTTCTAATGAAACTAAGATTTTCCTCCAGTCTACAGTAAAGGGAGCCAGGTCTACACCCTGAGCATTGTCTGGAGGAGACTTTAGATGCCTGATGTAGGTTAGGTTGTCTTGTAATTGCTCTGAGACAATTCCCCCACAGAAAGAGGAGATACCCATAAGACATCCTGCTCCTGATGGACACAGACTGCAACACAAGGGAAATTCCACACAGAGGAGCAAGGACATGGTCTGCACTTACTTGACCTGCAGGGTGCATACTCCACAGATTTTGATCCAGCAAGCAGGTAACAGGTTCCTACAGGCTCTCTCTCTTGCTTTGTTTCAGTCCTCCAGTGGTACAACGGGGCGCAGGCCTAAGGAAGAACTCATGGCCATGAGAAAACTCCCCTCCAGAAGGCTGGGTTGTGCAGTAATACAGGGGGATTCCCTTCTGTGTGTTATCAGAGCAGCTTTACACCAGCAGGGCTGAGCAGAACGATCGTCAGTTTGTGTTTTTAGCAGCAGCTGATTTATCTCAACAGTTCTAGAATGATGCTACCTGAAGGCAACAGCTCTAAAGAGCTCCAGGAGTCACAACACGTTAGCTTTAGAGCACCGATTACTCTGCCTTCCTCAAAGCCGGGCAGAAACACTGCCATCTCCGCTTACGACGAGTTAGAAGAGGCTAGCCAGCTTCTGAACTCCACAAGCCATCCCCATGGGTGGGGCTTGGTTTGGCTTCAGAGGTATCTGGGGATTGTCACACTGCCTATCCCGCTAGAACATCCCAGTACCGAGGCACTCAAAGGGCATTAAAAACCTACCAGGATTTTGTCGTTTTTGGATCTCACAGAGGCCCCAAACCACTGGTGAGACTTGAACTCCAGCGGGTCGTTGGGAGCAAAGTCTCTGTTGCCTGCAGTGAAGAAGAAGAAGAAAAGCAGCGTCATTGGACAGGGATCTGCACGGCAAGGAGCACAGAAACGCCAGCGCAGCGGGAGCAAAAAGCAGCAGACTGGAGAACACCACCACCCTTCCGTGGAAACAGGCCTTTAGAAGGATTTGTTGCTCAGTTTCACATCTAGGGCCAAATGCAGATGTTTTTACACGCGAAGCGCGAGCACGACACCGCTCTCCGGTAACAGCACGAGGTCCGGAGCACCTCTGACAGCAGCACAGCAAACACCTCACACTGGCAGCACTTGACCTTCAAGTCAGATTACAGCACTGCTGAGGAATCTGTGGCAAGGCTAAGTTAGGCCCAGCGCTCCCAGAAGGAACATCAGCCTGATGAGATGAGATGACGCGAGTTCTGCCTTTGCCCGGAGTCCGGGCAGACGCCCTTCTGCTGCTCTGCCATCTCCACTCTGAACGACACCACCCAAAGCACCGGTAAGGAGCACAGCAACTCGCACGCGGACCCGCTGTGAGCACGGTGAAGGGGTGTTCCTAACAGCAGCGTCAGGAACCTTCTCAAGCTCCAACAGGGGAGGGTTAGACTCCACATTAGGAAGAACTTCTTCACAGAAAGGGTGCTCAGGCACTGGAATGGGCTGCCCGGGGAGGGGGCTGAGTCACCATCCCTGAGTGTGTTTAAAGATCCTTTGGATGAGGTGTTGAGGGAACTGGTTTGGGGGGGAACTTGTAAGGCAGGGTAGCTGGTTGGACTTGATGATCTCACGGGGTTTTTCCAACCGGGAGTGATTCTTTGATTCCTCTCAATGAGGGTGACAGAGCCCTGGAAGGGGCTGCTCAGCGGGGTTGTGGAGTCTCCTTCACTGGAGATGTTTAAAAGCTGCCTGGACCTGTTCCTGTGCAACTGGATCTAGGGGATCCTGCTGTGGTGGGGGGATTGGAGTGGCTGATGTCTCGAGGTCCCTTCCCATCCCTAATGCTCTGTGATTCCGTTGTCCACGCAGAAGAGTAAGTTAAATAAGGGACAATTTGCACCAGTGTTCCCACGTTGATTGTTCATGATTGTTCAGTGATGAATCATGGTAGAAGCAGCTTCACACGTTCCAGGAACAACAAGGAAAGGTTGCCAGCCTAAGGAGAAAACAGCCCTCTCCAAACAGTCACCTAAATCACCGGTTTGTAGTCTTGGAGCACAGATCAGTGAGGCCAACAGCCATCCACCACTTCCACTGACGGCCGCGGGAATCCCCAAACCCAGCCCACTATGAATCAGGGACCTGTGACCACCTGAATCAGAAACTCCTCACTGTCTCACATCTCACCAAGATGTTTTGTCTCTAGAGACCGTGTTAGTCTCCTTCTCTGGAGACGTTTAAAACCTGCCTGGATATGCGCCTGTGCCACTTGGTCTAGGTGATCCTGCTCACCTTCAGGCAGGTTTTAATGCCTCAGAAAAGGAGACAGCACAACCTCTCCAGGCAGCCCGTTCCAGTGCTCTGTCACCCTCACTGCAAAGAATTCTCACGTTCAGATTCCACCTCTTATGTCCCAGTTTGTGCCTGCTGCCCCGTCCTGTCACTGGCCACTACGGAGTAGTCTGGTCCCGTCCTCCTGACACTTGTCCTTTAGATACCAGCATTCACAAGATGTCCCCCTCTGTCTCCTCCTCTCCAGGCTAAAACAGCCACGAGGAGTTCTCCACTGGTCCACTGCTACGGAGAAGGCAAACATATGGCTGCTAACTGCATCCTTTCTGGCAGCATCAGGCACTTCAGACTGGTTTGTTGTGCGAGGAACCACACCCCGCACCAGGCAGCCCAGAAAGGATCCATCCCAGGATTATGTCACTGGAGCACAGGGCTTTACTTCGTATCTCTGCAGGCAGCTCACAGCCAGGCTTTTCCTTCGCCCCTTCTCACTGATGGCTGGACTCGATGGTCCCAGGGGTCTTTTCCAGCCAGAGTGGTTCTGTGATTCATTGAACCAGACATCACATGCTGATTCCACAGAACTCTCGCTGGGGAAGAAGGGCTGACAGGGGAATTCAACAGGGCTTTGTCTCACAAAATAACCTCCAGGTGGGGTGATGGGGTTGTCAGAGCAGGAACAGAGCCACAGAGATGATGAAAGGAGGGGACCATCTCCCTGCTGAGGAAAGGCTGAGGGAGCTGGGGCTCTTGAGCTGGGAAAAATGGAGACTGAGGGGTGACCTCATGAATGTTGATAAATATGTGAAGGGTGGGTGTCAGGAGGATGGAGCCAGGCTCTGCTCAGTGTCATCCAAAGACAGGACAAGGGGCAACGCACGTGCGCTGTCACCAGGGCGCTGCTCTCATTTAGCAGTGAGACAGTCCACATTGCCCTTGGTCTTCCATTTGCTGCTCATGTAGTTCTTACAGCAAGGCAGTCAAAATACCCACATGAAACTAAAGAGGCCGCAGATTGACACAGCCAGGCCAAACTGGTGGGTTAGTCTTTCCAATAAAGACTCCTATTGTCTACAATCACCCACCAGGGGATAGGAAAAAAACCCAACATGGAAACATAAGGAGGATCAGGAGAGTCTTTTATAAGCATTTTCCTTTTCAAAAGCTTCTTTCCCTGCTTTTAGCACCAATCAACAACAACCAGTCTTCAAAGGACTTAATCCAGAACTATTTATGAACAAAGAGCTCTCGGAAATTACTCTGGTGCTCGACAGCACAAGGGAAGGTGGAAAGGAGGGGCAGCACAACCGTCACAGTAACTACAACTTCATGCAGCCAGGGGCTACTCTCCCACAACGGAAAACATCCGAGATGCTCTTAGATGTTTAGCTTCCAGCAGCACCCGCGAGTTTCCTCAAAGCTAAATTTTGCAGTTTCAGAGAATGAGGGCTCTGAATAAAGGAGGGAACAACTAGCAGCGCGCTGACCTGTTAAACCACGTGCCTCAGCACAGCACACCACCCCGGGCTGAGGAAACAGAGCTTTCCCTGCTAAAAATGGAACAGGTTGGACTGTACCCTTTAAAAGGGTAAACCCCCGAGTGCAGAAAGACTGAAAAGCCCTCCTGCTGCCTGGCCAACAGTTTCCCTGCTGTCATATATGACACTGACAGGCTTTAATGAGCAGCCTTCTGTATCGCAGGCTGGTGGGGATGGCGTGAAAGGGAGGAAAACACCTCTCTTCAGCGTGGGAGCTGTGCAAATTCCACGAAGGACTTCATCACCCAGCTGCTCTCCTGAGAAGGCTGAGTTTGCAGAACACAGGAAGGAAGAAACAAAGCGGTCAATGTGGCACTGCCACGAACTGTCAGCTCAAAGTGTTATCGTCTTCCGCCACAGCTGCAAGCAGCAAGCAAGGCTGGTATCAGGTGAAGGCTGAGCAGCTCCAAACATCAACATAAGGCGCCTAGCACCTCCTCTCTTAGGCTCCGCAGTAGCTGCTGCATTTAAGCCCTTAGTTTTAGGGAATGAAACCCAACTCTGTGCAGGCACTGCTGCGCAGCTGAGCTCAGTGCGGCTTTTGGACAGAGGGACAGCGGCATCTAATGACAGGACAAGGGGCAGGGGGTGTGAGCTGGAGCACAGGAGGTTCCACATCAACGTGAGAAGGACCTTCTTCCCAGTGAGGGTGCCAGAGCCCTGGCAGGGGCTGCCCAGGGGGGTTGTGGAGTCTCCTTCTCTGGAGACGTTTCAAAACCCACCTGGACTGATCCTGTGTGACTGGATGTAGGGGATCCTGCTGTGGTGGGGGGACTGGACTGGCTGATCTTTGGAGGTCCCTTCCAACCCCTAATCTTCTGGGAGTCTGTGTTAGCACCACGCATCAGCGGTCAAATCTCCCATTTCCTACTTCTGCAGAGTGAATGCCGGGTCTTCCCTGCTCCCTTACGAGGCGGGGTTAGGCAGGAGGGGATTACACTGTGCTGGCAGCAAGGCATTGCCATAGTAACACCGGGAAGGACCTCTGGATTATGCACAAAGGCACTTTATTTTGTCCCAGCGCCTGCATTGTTTGATTATGCTGAAACACAAAGCCCTTTTCAGCCAGGGAATAGCTAACAAATGCCTCACTTCCCAATCCCTGGCTGCAAAGCTGGAAGGAGTTAACATGTGCCCTAAAGAAATCCTCTTATGGCATCACGACCTGGTATTTTCACTGTTAAATTTCAATGCATGAACATGCCCACCACTCGAAGGACAATCATCAGCTGCTCTCTTGCCCAGCAGCGCATCTACTACATGCAGGCTCACAGCAGGGCAGCGCGGCCTCTGCTGCCACGTAGGACAGTCTGTTTGCAAATGTTCACACTATGAACAGACAAATGCACTACGATTCCCATCTGAAGATGCAGCTACAGTCCACCAAGGGGTCTCATTTTTCCGTAGCAGAAGTCTCTCTTAGCTTTTATGGTAGCGGAGATTATTAATTAGATTTTCCAATGAATCAAGACTCACACAACATTAGGGATTGGAAAGGACCTCCAAAGATCATCGAGTCCAACCATCAGCCCCACTCTACAAGGTCATCCCTAAACCAGATCCTCCAGCACCACATCTAAGCAACTTTTAATCTCATCCAGAGATGGGGACTCAGCCCCCACCCTGGGCAGTCCTGACCACTCTCTCTGGAAAGAATTTCTTCCTGATGCCCAGTCTAACCCTCCCCTGTTGGATCCCGAAGCCCTTCCCTCTGCTTGGGTCACTAAGGACCTGTGAGAAGAGACCAGCACTAACATCTCTGCAGTGTCCTAAGTACACCACCCTAAGATCTTAAGTAATTTGGCTGAAATGCTCCTGTAGAATCACAAACTACTGAGGCTGGAAAAGACCTGCGATCATCAAGCCCAGCCTATGACCTGACATCATCTAGACCTGGGCACTAAGGGCCACACCCAGTCTGTCTTTAAACACCTCCAGGGATGGGGACTCCACCACTGCCCCAGGCAGCGCATTCCAGTGTCTGATCACCCTTTCCGTGAGAAAGGGCTTCCTAGTTTACCCTGATGATGGAAGATGATCTTCTCCACTTGGTCCCACACAACGTACAACACATCTAACAGCCTTTAGATTGCCCAGTGGGAACACCAGCAGAAGCAAGAGTGACTTAGACCAGACCTTACAAAGCACTGGCCTTTCCCCTGCCTTGCCAGGTGGGTCTTGCTAATGCACTCCGGTGACACGGAAAGGTTTATCCACTGGCCTGAAACACACAGTGAAAACCAGGACCTGCCACTGAAGGGCTCGGGCAGAAAAGCTCACGCAGGGCTTCTTCACAGGAGCTGCCACAGCCTGTGCCCCAGAGCACTAAGACAGAGTGAAACGTCTAACGTCAGCGTTGCTGCTGCTCAGCTCTAGCACCCTTCAGAAAGGGGAAGTGAAGCCTTTGACCCAAGGCACCCCGAGTGCTTCCACAAAGAAAGGCCACAAATATGATGAAGCTACATACAAGGAGGAGGGGGGAAGAAAGAGTCTCCAGTTTGAAGCTTATGCTCCCGGTTTCAGATTAAACTCCTGAGTGTTTCAGCCCCGACCATCCTTGCTCACATTACACACTCCCTTTCCTCACGTCCCTCGTCATTAATAGGCAATAAACCCCAGGGGGTTTGTTGGGAATTAGAATCATAGAATCATAGAATCATTACGGATCGGAAGGGACCTCGAAAGATCATCTAGTCCAATCCGCCTGCAACAGCAGGATCACCTAAACCAAGTCACACAGGAACCCGTCCAGTCGGGTCTTGAACATCTCCAGAGAAGGAGACTCCACAAACCCCCTGGGCAGCCTGTTCCAGTGCTCTGTCACCCTCACCGACAGAACCGAACCGTCAACCCGACAACCCTGAACCACTGCACCACCTCCTGAAACACCAGCTCTGCAGCTTTTAGGTTGTTAAATGTTTTAACTGCTGGGAAGTACAGCCAAGACCTATAAATAGGTTAAAACAAAAGAATAATGTGGGCTCCCTCAGGCTTTTTGCACCTCCCAAGGACAACAGAGTTCTAAAAGAGAGGAAAAAGAGCCCCACATCAACAAAACAAGCCTTGGCTAGGCTGCCTTTACGTCCACCATCACGAAACCCCACAGGAATCTGAGCCCCTTTTGCTCTGTCACACTAGGATTAGGGCAGAGACACCCCATCAGCCCTCACAGTGAGCTACACGTTACCTGTGGAGTCAAATATAATCGGCTGGCAGCTTCTGTCGGAATTCCAGTTACATTTGAGCACCTGGCCTCCTTCTATGATGTTGTCCTGGGTAGTGTTTGCTTTTGGAGCTCCCACCAGAAGAAACGTCCTGCAGTCAAAAGAAGTCCAACAAAAGGTTAACATCCACGGCACAGATGTTGTTGCTTTATGACAACTGTCAAGTCCATGAAGCAGAAGTCTTGCCCACTCAAATTTAAACCTGACTGAAACCACTGCCACTTTCAGAGGAATTCACAGAATCACAGAATTCCAACCCTTAGGGGTTGGAAGTGACCTCGAAAGATCAGCCAGTCCAATCCCCCTGTCACAGCAGGATCACCTACACCAAGTCACATGGGAACATGTCCAGAGAAGGAGACTCCACAACCCCCCTGGGCAGCCCCTGCCAGGGCTCTGGCACCCTCACTGGGAACAAGGTCCTTCTCACACTGATGGGGAACCTCCTCTGTCCCAGCTCACACCCATTGCCCCTTGTCCTGTCACCGGGTGCCCCTGAGCAGTACCTGGCTCCATCCTCCTGACACCCACCCTTCACATACTTAACAACATTAATGAGGTCACCCCTCCATTTCCTTTTCTCCAAGCTCAAGAGCCCCAGCTCCCTCAGCCTTTCCTCATCAGGGAGATGCTCCCCTCCCTCCACCATCTCTGTGGCTCTACGCTGGGCTCTCTCCAGTAGCTCTGTGTCCTTCTGGAACTGAGGGGCCCAGAACCAGACACACTATTCCAGATGTGGTCTCAGCAGGGCAGAGCAGCGGGGGACGGGAACCTCTCTTGATCTGCTCACCACCCCCATTCCGATCCACCCCAGGATGCTGTTGGGTTTTAGGTCCTGTGTCCCTCTGTCCTGCAAGCAAAAGCAGCTGCCTATTCTGTGCTCCCTTTCTAAAATACGTGTGCAGCAGAACAGGAACTCGTGGACTTCTGCAACTTCAGGTGAGTCACGGGCCAGCGGAATTTCTGGTTAATTCTGTACACAGAAGTAACTTGAGGAAGTCAGCCCAAAATGGAAACGACGCCTAGACACAACACTGGTGCGTCTGAGCTCAGAAGGCACTAGGTGTTGAGTCAGCGGGTTTACAGCCAGCCAAGGACCCAAGTGCCTGTCGAGCTCAGACTGGTACAGTGATGAATCTCTGCTGCAATTCATTAAGCACCACTGGCTTTCTTACTGAGATGTTATGGTTCTACAAAGCCCTGCTTGAATGAAAGTTCAGTGTGCTCTGAGCAGCAACTGCTCAGAGTTCCTGAGACTACTGCCTGTGCAGGTGGCAACGCTCAGAAGTGCAAGTGAGAAACAGACCAAACAAAAAGCCACGGTAACCAAGGGTCTCAGCATCTTCCAACAAGGCCATAAATATCCTCTGGCAACAGGCATCACCAACAACTGATGACCCCAGGACAGGTCGGGGAACGACATGTTGAGAACAGTGTAGGAGAAAGGGACTGCGGGTGGGGGTCCTAGTGGCCAGCAGAATGACCGTGAGCCAGCAATGGGCCCTTGTGGGCAAAGAAGGCTAATGGTATTCTGGGGCCGATTACAAAGCGGGTGGTTAGCAGGTTGGTAGAGGTCCTTCTACCCTCTGCTCCACCCTGGTGAGACCACAGCTGGAATCTTCAGTCCAGTTCTGGGTCCCTCAGCTCCAGAAGGACACAGACCAGCTGAGCTGCACAGAGCCCAGCGCAGAGCCACAGAGATGATAGAGGGAGGGGAACATCTCCCTGCTGAGGAGACACTGAGGTCTCTTGAGCTTGAAGAAATGGAGATTGAGGGGTGACCTCATGAATGTTGATAACTATGTGAAGGGTGGGTGTCAGGAGGATGGAGCCAGGCTCTGCTCAGGGGCACCCAGTGATAGGACAAGGGGCAGTGGGTGCGAGCTGGAGCAGAGGAGGTTCCACGTCAGTGTGAGAAGGACCTTCTTCCCAGGGAGGGTGACAGAGCCCTGGCAGGGGCTGCCCAGGGGGGTTGTGGAGTCTCCTTCTCTGGAGATGTTTAAAACCTGCCTGGCCATGTTCCTGTGCAACTGGATCTAGGTGATCCTGCTGTGTCAGGGGGCTAGGACTGGACGATCTTTTGGAGTTCCTTCCAATATCTTATTTTCCGGGATTCTGTGATAGCTCATAAAGATGCTGCAACACACGCAAGTTAAGACAGGATGACTTTTCATGCTTGTGGGCGGTAAAGACATGTAAACAAGGACAGCTGATGTGCTGCAAAAAGACTTGCTCAATAGCTACGGAATTTGGTTATAAAAGTTTTATGAACTAAAGACCAAGGCAAAGAGAGAAAAATCCCCGCAACGTGAGGGAAAACAGCAGCTTTAAAACCTTTACAGCTCTTTCTTAAGATGGAAAAAGGGGTGAATAAAGTGCCAAAACCTGCATCTGAAAGTAGCCCAAGCTTGAGAAACACAGACTGATTCACTAGGGTCACACCACAGCTCTGAAGTTAGTGACAAGGCGAGTCACAAGTCTGAACTACACCAGCTCCAGGACATTTCTGTTTAGCGTGAAACAAGAAGATACTGAGGAAACAGATGTGGAGGGCGTTTACATGGAAATTTCACTCCTCAGCAGCTTTGTGATCCTCACAGAAGCAACTCAAACACAGCACTTCTGCAAAGAGCTGGTGAAAAAGAGAATCACAGAACCACAGAACATGAGGGATTGGAAGGGACCTTGAAAGATCATCCAGTCCCATCCCCCTGCCACAGCAGGATCACCTAGATCCAGTTGCACAGGAACATGGCCAGGCAGGTTTTAAACATCTCCAGAGGAGGAGACTCCACAACCCCCCCTGGGCAGCCTCTGCCAGGGCTCTGGCACCCTCACTGGGAAGAAGGCCCTTCTCACATTGATGTGGAACCTCCTCTGTCCCAGCTCACACCCATTGCTCCTTGTCCTGTCACTGGGCGCCCCTGAGCAGAGCCTGGCTCCATCCTCCTGACACCCACCCTTCACATATCTATAGACATTCATGGGGTCACCCCTCAGACTCCTTTTTCCCAGCTCAAGAGACCCAGGTCCCTCAGCAGGAAGATACTCCCCTCCCTTCATCATCTCTGTGGCTCTGCGCTGGGCTCTGCGCAGCAGCTCCATGTCCCTCTGGAACGGAGAGGCCCAGAACTGGCCACAAGATTCCAGGTGCTTCTGAAATGTTCCGGGTCAAAACCTCAGGTGGGAGATGTAAGGCAGTGAAATCCCACCCCGTCATCACAGAACATCAGGGACTGGAAGGGACCTCGAAAGATCATCTAGTCCAATCCCCCTGTACCTCTCACCACTATTAACTGCGTAAAGCACAGACTGGGAGGGCTGTTCCGAAAACCCAGCAGGGTCTAGTTCATCCCATGCCAGACACACCACTGGCAGCACCAAGCCAAGCTGGGCTCCCCAGTTCAAGCGTCTCGCTGAGGCCAACCCACCCCCGTCGGAGCACTCTCGGCCAGGCTGCTGAGCTGGTGACTCGCGGCCGCCGAGGCACCCGCCCGGCCGGGGCCAGGCACGGCTCGGCTTCGCTCCACTTCAGCGCACCCGGGCCGGACGGATCGCTCCGGCTTCCCTTCCCCTCCGAGAGCCGCCCTGGCGCCATCTCGCCCCCCGCCGCACGGGACCGAGGCGTCCAGGGCCCGGCGGCCGACACAGGGGGCTTCTCCCGCCATCCCTCCCCCGCTCCCTCACGGCGCCGGGACGACCCCGCCCTCGGGCCCAGCCTCGCCGCCCGGGCGCCGCGAGCGGAGCAGGGCCAGGCCGAGCCCGGGAAGGGACGGGAGCGGCTCCGCGGGGCCCGACGGGGCGGCTGCACTTACGAGGATGGGTCGGGAGCGAAGAAGTCCACAGCGAAGCCGAAGTAGCTGCCCTGAGGGCCCGAGTAGACGGCCGGGCGCTCCACGTCCAGGTTGAAGGCGCGAGCGGCCGAGGCCAGCAGCGCCAGCAGCCACAGCCCCGCCATGGCTCGGCTCGGCTCGGCTCGGCTCGGCTCGGCCCGGCGCGAACAGGGGCGGGGAGCGCCAGCACTTCCCCCCACCTCTGCGCTAGTTCCCTTCGCGCCCAGCGAGTGGGGCGGCAGGAAGCGGCGGCGTCATGTGGTGCTGGAGGCGGGTCCCGCCCCGCACCGGGGCCTGGAGGCCGCTCCCCGCCCGGCCTCTCCCTTGCGCGGGAGCCCGGCCCCCGTCGGCGCCGCCCGCCCCGCTGAGGGGAGCTTCGGTGCGCTGTCTCCCGGAGACGGTGCCCTCTCCCTTCGGGAGCTCACACACTCCCTTTGGCCTCCTTGAGGAGGCCGAGTGCCGCTGAGACGCGCTAGAAAGAAGACACGTCCAGACTTCATCTTCCAGGGTGGCTGAGGCCCGCTCCCTGGAGATCCTCAAGGTGAGGCTGGACAAGGCTCTGGACAGCCTGGTCTAGCTGAGGATGCCCCTGGTGACTGCAGGGGAGTTGGACTATATGACCTTTGGAGGCCCCTTCCAGCCCCAGTGACTTGGTGATTCTGTGATAATCGGCTTCAAGAAACCTTGTAACACGAGCAGAGAATGAAGAGCCACTGTGGACCCACCCGTGGAAGTAACATAAGCCCCAGGATTTTAAACTGGCACGATAATAAATGTAATTTTAGAAATAACGGGATATTAAGTAATTTACAATCCCATGGTCACCGTGTATTAAACATTCTCTTTCCTCACGTCCCACGTTATTAATAGGCAATAAACCCCAGGGGTTTTGTTGGGAATTAGGTTCACAGAATCATCGAGGTTGGAAAAGACCCTCAAGATCATCAAGTCCAACCATTCACCCTACAACCCCCAACCACTGGACCATCTACTGAAAGACCATGTCTGCCTGTTTGTTGAATCCTTCCAGGGACGGTGCCTCCACCCTGCTCTGGGCAGCCTATTCCAAGACCTCCCTGCTCTTCCTGGGAAGAAGTTTTTCCTAAGATCCCACCTGAACAAGCAACCAGCAAGCAGAGCTGGAACCAGGTAATCCTTTGCTCCAGTTCCAATTGTTCTTGTTAACAAGTTCACAATAATTATTCCTTAAGGAAGCCAAAATCCTTATTCTACCATGAGGAGGAGGGCTCCTTCCCTGGGCTTTGCAGCTGTTTTTCCTAAATTCACTGCTCGTCACTGGTTAAAAAACAGATTAGCTTTTCTCATTTACTGCCTTCTCTCACCACATTGCACCACAGCCGTGATCACAACAAAACTGCTGAGGAGTTAACAATAATTCCAGCAAACAGAACAAGAAACTATAACAAAGGAGTGGTTTCTGGGTCCTTTGATCAGTAAGTCAGGAGCTCGGGGAGAAGGGTGCACCTGCCGCAAAGGGGCATTTATTTTCTCTGTTTGATTGTGTGACTTCACAACACTACAAAGCAGTGAAGGATAAGTTCAAGATATTAGAATTATTCTAGTGATACGATGAGTTTTGGCTTCCTAAGGAGTGGGAGTGGCTCTGCAGTCCTACTGCTCGTCATTCATGAATCGCGAAAAGATAAAGATCGAGAAACAACTCAGACTTCACATAGAATCAGGGGTTACTCACCCCCAGAGAGGGCTTTTTTCAACCCATTTCCTCTCCTCAGAGAGATAAACTGCTTTTTCGACAGCTGTTTTGTGAGTATCTGCGTTCTCCCACTGAAGGTGACGCAGCCTGTTACTTGGCTGACTCAGCACCCAGCACCCTGCTCCACTCCGACAGAGTTTAATCACCAAGTGCAAGCGGAAGCTGTGGTAACGCTGCTGCCTGGCCTTAATCAGAACCCAGCAAGAGTCTGTCAGTCTAGACAGCCTGAGCGCGTAGCCACATCTCCCTACATGGTATTAGATCCCCTCAGCCTCAGTGCGGGAAAACACGGAGTGTTTGCAGGGGGGATTGTGCTTCCAGTCAGAGCAAACCCCTCTCCCTGCCTCCTCAGGCTTACAAAGAACGGAGTTGTAACTTGGTGTTTCTGTTGGGGAGTGGTGTTTGCGGAGGGCTCCACATTCTTCGCCTGTGGGTGGATCGACAAGACACCAGGCTGTCCCGGGTGGACTGATGCATTTCCCTTCTTGCAAGAGAGAAGTAACGATGTATTTATTGCTATAAACCAGTGCTTTACCAGAGTTCAGCCAGTAACTGCACCTTTTTAACAAGATTGAAAGAGCTTCCTTTTATGGGGGAGAGCTCAAAGGGCTGCCCACTCTTTATGGGGTCAGTTGATTGACTCAGTCGTATTTACACACCAGATACGCCCCGGAGCTTATTGCTCAAGTTAGCCCTGGGCTATTGTACTGTTATCTGTTTTCCCCAATCCATATTGAGCAGGATGTCATCATTGCACCCAGTGGCATTGTTATTGCATCATCAGCTGAGCAGCAGAGTGCAGGAGAAAAGGGTGGTGTTGATGGAGAGTGAAGCACACCAGGCCTGCTGGCAACTCACAGGAAAAGCCGCTCTCACAAGAGGAAAAGGATTCCATGGGAAAGACTGGGAGGGCTTTAAGTGAGATTCAAAGGGGGATGAAGATCAACTGGGCTTGCCAGAGACGTGCCTGGGTGCAGTGGTTCAGCACTTGGGGGCTGAATGCTGATGTCTTTGAGAGCAAGAAGGCTTGCAGTGCTTGAGGGAGGGACTGCACGCTCAGCTCGCTCCCCGAAACGCCTGTACACCAGTGCGTGCAGCACGGAGAACAGACAGGCAGAACTGGAAATGTGTGTGTGTGGCTGCTGAGTGCTGGAGTTGCCCTGTACGTGACAGAACGCCTGGGACTGCTGCAGGGATGCACAGTGCATTGAGAGCTCGTGGGTACAGATCACGAGGCAGCCCAGCCTGGGAGACACCACTGTGGGAGTTTGTTAGAGGCCACTTGATTAGGACAGAGAAGTGGATCAGGTCTTCTACAGGCAGCTGAAAGTGGCTTTGCAATCACCAGCCTGGGTCCTCATAGTGGACTTAACCACTCACTGTGTGCTGGGATGGCCACCCAGCTGGGCATGTACAGCCTAGGAGATTTCTCCAGTGTACTGGTGAGAACTTTTTGACTCTGATAGTAGAGGAGCCAACAAGGAGAGGCGTTCTACTGGACCTAGCACTGACAAACAAAGAGGTACTGGTAGAGGACACTAAGGTCGGGGCAGACTGGACTGTAGTGATGACGAGAAGAGTTTAGAATCAAGTGCACTAGACAGAGAGTAACAAGCAAGAGCACAATGCTGGACTGGGGGAATAGCTCATAAATGCTTTTTAGAATCTAAAGAGCAAGTGTCAGGATGATGGGACCAGGCTCTTCTTGGTGGTGCAGCACAAAGGGCAGTGGGCGCAAATGGCAACACAGGAGATCCAATTCGTAGGGAAAAGCTTTCTTACACTGAGGGTGACAGAGCACTGGAACATGCTGTCCCAAGATGTTATGTCTCTCACTCTGGAGACAGTAAAAACCCACATGGGCATGGTCCTGGGTGATCTGTTCCAGGAAAAGCTGGTAGGGGGGGTTGGACTAGATGATCACCAGAGCACTGGAACACACTGCCCAGGGAGGTTGTGGAGTCTCCTTCTCTGGAGACGTTTCAAACCTCCTGTTCCTGTGCGAGTGGATCTAGAGGATCCCGCCTTCCAACTCGTACCAGTCTATGGTTCTACAATTAAGTACTATGCAAGCCAGCTGTCCTAGCTTTTAGATGAGGAGCTCTGCACCAAAACAGACCCCTGCAGACAAGTGCACACACGCACTCTGCCACTCCCCATGTTTTATTTGCTGAAATGAGTGCGTTATCCCATCCATCCTCCGCTGTAAAATGCAAAGGATTGGCATTGCCACGGCCGTGTCACAGCCTGAACCTACCCTGGCCATTGGAACAGAGGGGTCTCACAGAAACCAGTGCCGTACGCAACGTGACAGGCTGCACAACAAAACATAGAAAGCCATTTTCACCCTCAACAGCGATTAAATTACGTTTATTCCCATTTAAAATATACAACTTTGAAAACTGATGCATCATACATTCAAACAGGAGTTGCATTTGTAAGTGCCCTGATAGCCAGGTACCCTATTGCTAGCCAGCGTCAGACTGTCTGTTACTCTCTTTATTTACACCGATAGTGTTGCTGGTACTATTAGTAGTATGGCGAGGAGGTGGAACCTACACCCCCGCTGAAAAGCACCGGTACCGAGGAATCGTTTTGGCAGGGTTCAGTGGGTTTTAAAAGGACACGTTGACGCCACTGCAGCTGGGCTGGAAGTGCCCCTGCAGGGTGCACAAGGCAGCCTACGGTATTGCTGCACCGCTTGGTGTTCTTTTTGGAGCACCCAAGACACAACAGGTGTCTTTCAGACTGTAACATCCCTGCTCTGCGGAGCTTGAAGCCTTTGCTAACACACGAGACGGTGGGGAAAGCATGAGACTCAAATGGCAGTGAGCGATCCACTCCTACATCAGTCGATGGAGGGGTGGAAGAACAAGTAAAGAAGTCAGCTGCTGAATTTTACACCCCATGAAGTGCAGCAAAACCCTCCGAGTTTAACTGAAGCCAACATCATCACTGTTGTGTGAGGACTGGACAGAAACATGCTCAGCACAGCATTAGAAAACAAAGTCCTTAGCAACTGGTAGGACATCTTGACTTAACAGAGAAAAGTCAACACGGGGATTTCAAAGATGATAGTTTTTATTTACAGTTTTGTTGGCAAAAGGTGGAGGGAAAGTTTAAAAGTTTTAAACACAGGTAACCATATTTTAAACAAACCTGTTTAAAGTCTATTTTAAACCAGAGGGTCTTGTGTGAATGATCAGGTCAGAATCTTCACTATCCAGCTGATCAGAGAAAGCTCATTTGGCGATTACACTTAAGGAAGCATCATCTGCAGCAGCTCCATCGGAGCACACCGCCTGAGCAACACTTCAGGCAGGTTCTAAATCAACACGATCACTAACAACAATGCGGTTCTGCTGAAGGATGTGCCACTGGATGCTCACAGTGTACCTGGTATCAAACTGCCCACAAGTACCCGCACACCGGCAACGCACTTACACTTCCTACTTCTGGCTGAAAATTAGGATCTCATCTTCTGCAAAGTCGGCCGTCAGGGAACTCTTACCTAACTCTGAGTATTTTACTGCGAGCAGAGTAAAGACTGGAAGTAGATGAGGCGGAAGGAGAATATCCCTGGTGTATCAGGTACCCATCGGAAACAGCTGGGTACCCAGAAACATCCTGTTTAACATTTTTACTCAAAAAGGAGAAAAAAAAGAACAAAGTCAGTTTTCCCACTGTCACAGAGATTTAATTCCTCACTTCAGCTTTTAAGTTCATTCTTCTAAATCAAGAGTGTTTAGTTCTTCTTCTAGTTCATCCAAGTCCTCTCCAGTGAAAAGATTTTCATCGACTGGAACTGCATCAATGACTCCATTTTCCAACTCCTCATCGCCACTGTTAGCTTCCTCCAAATAGTTTTGTTCACTACTACTTAGATCGCCACCGGAAGCTTCATTTAGTTTATTATCTGCAAACAGAAATAATTCTTACACATTTCAGTGCCAAAGCTCTGAGTCACTAATCCACAAGTCTACTGAACAGCCTTCAACAGTCTGAAACTAGGAAGAAGTGACTTTACCTCTACCTGATACTACAGAGGTTTAGAGCATCAGTTCAGTGGCTGTTCAACTCTTCAAGAAGATGTGGAGAGGCTAGAGAGTTGGGCTGAGAGGAAGTTATTTGACAAAAACAAACCATAGAGTCCTTCACTCGGGAAGGAATAATGAGAACATCAGTACAGGGTGGGTAGTGCCCAGCTAGAGAGTGCCCCTGTGGAGAGGGAGCTTGAAGTTGTTGTGGCTAACAAACTCAAAATGGATCAGCAATGGGCCCTGGTGGGCAAGAAGGCCAAGAGGGCACTGCGATGGATCAAGAGAAGTGTCTCTAGCAGATTGATGGAGGTTCTTCTACCCCTTTATTCTCCTTTAGTGAGGCTGCACCTGGAACCCTGTGTCCAGTTCTGGTCTCCCCAGTTCAAGAGGGACAGAGAATTAATGGAGAGAGTTCAGTGCAGAGCTACGAGGATGATTTGGGGTCTGGAACAACTGACTTATGGAGAGAAACTGAGAACATTGGGACTTTTTAGTTTGGACAACAGGCGGCTCTGAGGGGACTGAATCCCTGTCTATAAATCCACGAGGGCTGGGCCTGAAGAAGAAAGGGATCCTCTCTTTTCAATGGCATCAGACAGGACAAGGGGTGATGGATGCCAGCCTGAACACGAGGAGTTTCACCTCAATCTGAGGAAAAGCTTCTTTACAGTCAGAGTTATTAAATATTGGAAGGGGCTGCCCAGGGAGGTTGTAGAGTCTTCTTCTCTGGAGATGTTTCAGACCTGTCTAGATGCGGGTTTGTGGAGCTGACTGAGGCTTTTTAGGCGGTTCTGCTTTTTGTATCCCGCTTGAGCAGGAGGGTTGGACTGAATGGCTTTTGAAGGCCCCTTCCAACCCTAATAAACTTCCAACCCATTAAAACATGATGAAAAAGAACCCCTCAAACTCCTATTTTCATAGCTGAGTCCAACTTAATGACCTGCTCCTAGTCAAGACTTTTCTGTAGTAACTACAGGTTTCCTTGCTGGTGATTTCACTCCTCTGCTCTTTGCAAGTGCATACTTTCAGCAGACCAATAACTGATTTCTATCTACCTTCTAGAAGTCTCTAACAATTCCATCCTGCCCTAGTGTGGCCAAATAACGAACTCACCATCTTTCTCTGTTGAACTGTAAGCGCTGAACCGCTCGGGACTCGCCAGCGTAATACCAGTCTCATCCACGGCCTTTGGCACGTACAGGTTCAAATCCACATCGTTTACGCACACGGGGTCTTCCATCTGTAAAAGCAAGATGCTTGGCATCAGCTCCTTCTCGAAAGAAAGGCCAACTCTGCAGGATTTTTCATATTCCTGTGGACACCAACGTGTTGGCAGTATCTACTCTGGAGCTGTGGCACATTCAGAAGCAACATTATTCACTCCGAAACTTCTCAAATTGAGTGTAACTGAAAATATTGATGAACACTGGTGTTTTACCTCATCATCTTCTCCTGCTCCTTGGATATAACGGGTGTCGTCTGCTTCTTCATCATCCGCATCAACCAGCTCCGGTCTGAACTCAAATACCTCACGTCCACTGATCTGTTGACAGGAAAGAAATCTTCATTTATCACTTCACAGATTTAACAGGAAAAAAAAAAAGATGATAAAAGAGGAAAAACACACAACAACGAAGCAGCAGTTGCACACCAGCTACCTTAGTACAAACATTGACTTTCTTCTCACATTAATGATTGGACTGTAGAACGTACCACCAGTGCCTTGCCAGCTTTAAAATCCGCTTTCCTTCTCTCCATGTCCTGCTCAGCCTTATCAATTTTCTCTTGTCTTTTCCTTCTCTTCCAGGCAATAAAACACTCTAAAGTAATTTTGGTAACGTTTGGTCCTAAAGCAGCACGCTGCAAAGGAAGCAGACTTCTTAGCTTCAACAGGCTGGAACAAGTAAGAGATTGAATCAGTCTTTAACAGAAGCTAAGTGAAAACATTTCTTCCCACTCTGCAGTGTTATCCGGGCACTTACAGTTGGACTCAACACTTGATTTTTTAGTTAGTGAGAACAGCTTACATGAAAGTGAACATGAAGAGTGGAGGAGGAAAGAAACCAACAGTAACTGCTCAGACCTGCCCAGAGAATCAATCGTTAGGCGACAACACAGAAAGAAAAAACAGCAGTGAGAAACAGAAGACCCCTAACTAAGGGTTGATCTGCGTTAAGCAGATCATGGAGTCACAGAATGTTAGGGACCGGAAGGGACTTCAAAAGATCATCTGGTCCAATCCCCCTGCCACAGCAGGATCACCCAGACCAAGTCGCACAGGAACATATCCAGGTGGGTTTTAAATGTCTCCAGAGAAGGAGACTCCACGACCCCCCTGCACAGCCCCTTCCAGGGCTCTGTCACCCTCACAGGCAAGAAGGTCCTTCTCAGATTTATGTGGAACCTCCTGTGTCCCAGCTGACACCCACTGCCCCTTGTCCTATCACTAGATGACACTGATCAGAGCCTGCTCCATCCTCCTGACACTTGCCCTTTCCATATTTATAAACATTCATGGGGTCACCCCTCAGTCTCCTTTTCTCCAAGCTCCCTCAGCCTTTCCTCAGCAGGGAGATGCTCCATACCCATCATCATCTCTGTGGCTCTGCACTGGACTGTCTCCAGCAGTTCTGTGTCCTCCTGGCACTGATGTTGCTAATCTCCTCACTAGGTAGTGGCTAAACTAACCCATGAGTCAAGACTCTGCATCCTTCGTCTCACTCAGCGGTAACAACATTTTATACGCTTTCATTATGACTTAGGAAGGGACTTACAAGTGTTTGTGCTGAGTACAAAGACCACCACAAGGAACCAGTCTGACAACTTTACCTCTTTTTCTATTAGATCTTCTAAGGAAATCTCATCTTGCTTTTCCTCCTTCTTCTTGTCTTTCTTCAACACAAAGCCTGGAGGGAGGGCGTGGCGATACATGCAGTTGTCCCCTCCACCCGGGCAGACCCAGAACCAGCCGTATTTGTTGTTCTCAATGGCATCCAGGAAGTACTTGCAGACCTGCAGGAAACAGCGGTGGTTAGCCCTGCACCCTTTTGTCATCCCCAGCAGTTAACACCACCTGCAAAGCTACCACAAGTCAGAAGTGGGTCCTTCAGAGCCAGCCAGCTGTGCTCAAAGCTGAAGCAGCATGTAATGCAATGCTGCTACAAAGGTAAACAAAGGAAGTGCAAATAACCAGCTAGCTAAAGCTCTTGAAGAGCTTTTTTCCTGTTAATATCATCCCAATTCTAAAAGACAGGTCAAATAGCAAATTTCAGCTTATAGGAGAAACAACCGCATGCACGTATGTCACCCAGTACAGAAATCACTGAATCACAGAACATTAGGGATTGGAAAGGACCTCAAAAGATCAGACAGTCCAATCCCCTGCCACAGCAGGATCGCCTAGAGCCAGTCACACAGGAACATGGCCAGGTGGGTTTTAAGCTCTCAAGCACCTCTGTGTCCTTCTGGAATGGAGGGCCCCTGAACTGGACACAAGATTCCAGACGTGATCTCACCAGCACAGAGTTGAAGGGCAGGAGAACCTCTCTGGATCTGCCACCCGCCCTGCCTGTGATCCACCCCAGGATGCCATTGGCCTTCTTGGCCACCAGGGCCCATTGCTGGCACCTGGCCACCCTGCTGGCCACCAGGACCTCCAGTTCTCTTTCTCCTATGCTGCTCTCCCAACAGGTCAGTTCCCGCCCTGTACTGGTCCCTGGGGTCGTTCTTGCCCACATGCCAGACTCTGCACTGCCCCTGTTCTGGTTCATCCAGTGTCTCCCCACTTGGCTCTCCAGCGAATCCATATCCATTCCAGCTCCTGGGATGAGATGAGAGCCCCAGGTAATCACAATATTTAAATTTTCTAAGCTAGTAGGATGTATTAGATCTATTAGTGATTCTCTCCATCTACTAGACATTGGTATTTTGCATAAGGAAACACCTTATAGTATTTTATGAAGGAAATGCCTTGTGGCATTTGGGGTTTAGCCTGTTAAATAAAGTATTAGAAGTGCTCTTGGTCCAACTAGTACTGTCAGAACGTTCCACTCCAGCTCTTTCGATAACGAGACACGTGTCTAACACCAGGGCGCAGTTAATTCTCTCTACTACAGCTTAATAGAAACGTTAAAAAGACATACTATTTGAGTTTTGGGTTTTTTCTTTTCCGCCTCACCATGCTTCTTGTTCACCACCTCTTCCAGCTTCTTCTCATCCCAATTATCCATTGTATCTAGGAAGAGAAAACCGGTGCTTTCTCAAAAATGCCCAAACACTGAACAGTGCTGTCAAGTCGCCCTTCTCCTTAGAGACACTTCCAACTAAAATGTAAGAGCTGCACGTTAATTTACAGGATGGAAAATAGCTTCAGGCTTCTCTAATGAAGTTTTGACACAGTTTCTGTGCTGCTCACAAGAAAATTTCCTCAGAAGCCTTAGAAATTTGTATTTTGACATTGTGACATTGGGGATTGGAAGGGACCTCGAGAGATCATCCAGTCCAATCCCCCCACCACAGCAGGATCCCCTACATCCAGTCACACAGGAACATGTCCAGGGGGGTTTGAAATGTCTCCAGAGAAGGAGACTCCACAACCTCCCTGGGCAGCCCCTGCCAGGGCTCTGTCACCCTCACCGGGAAGAAGGTCCTTCTCACATTGATGTGGAACCATTTCACTGTTGTTCGTAATTCAGACCAAGTGGTGTGGATAGGTCATTGGCCAGGCTCTTTGGGATCAGAACCATGAGAAGACTCCTAACCTTAAGACTCCAGTTTCAGAACTAGAGTGCTTTAGTAGCAGTGAGTAGTTCCAGACAGAAGTATTTTACCTTTTTCAAGGTCTTCATCTCTTGCATCAATGTAGACACTTCGCTTCTCACACTTCCTTTCCAAGGACAAATCATGGGAGAACTTGCACTTGTCCCCTTTAGTGCACTGCCCTTGCTTGAAGAAAGCGCAGACTACCGATTTGGGGTCAGCACCTGGATGGACACAGTTGTGCTGCTTTAACACAGTCTTTAAGCACCAAGCTGTAGATGAAAGATCCTAAGAACAACCTCTAGGGTCTGTAGAGAACAACCACACTTTTTAAAAGGGGAAAGTGTTGAGGTTTTGTCCCAAGCAAATGAACATTTGGAGTGATGAACACTTCAAGTCCATCCCAAATAAACACTTCATGTCTGCTGCGTGTCGTGTTTGCTTTGTACACTGTGACATCTGCACTGAGCATCAAAGCTGGGAGCTGACAAAAGAAACACACTGTGCCCACCCAGCAAAGCACGGATTCACAGAACATAGATGGCATCACTCTGGGCAACTTCTTTCCTACAGAAGAAGCTGTTTTTGCCTCTAATACAGAGCAAAGCATCTTCTGGGTGCCAGACTTCCCTTAGCAGATCAACGTCGCCCCGTAATAATCTGACCTGCAGCCATCCAGACCACTTTCCCTGTTTAATAATAGAAAAGAGATGGCTGCTCATAGCTCCCCCAAATAAGCAGCTGTTACAGTACCAACTTAACTCCACTTTAAGTAAAAATAGTTCCACCAAAGGAATCATTTGACTGTTAAGGCTGAAAAAAAGAATGACAGCAGAGGGATACTTACTGATGAGACACAACTAAATCAGAAATGCTTCACTGTGCTCATGTGGAATTTAAGCTTGAGTTTTGCACTGCATAATTTGACACTTGGTGAGTCACCAGGGACTGGAGAACGTACAGCAGCATCCTTTGAAAAGCTTCTCTGAAAACCTAGTTTGTAAACACTACATGGATTCCTGAAAGGAGTGCAGGGAATACACATCTCCTTGTTGGCAACCTCAACAGAAAGCCTAATCTGTAACTGGGACAACAGAATCAGACTCATTCAGGTTGGAAAAGACCCCTGGGATCATAGAGTCCAACCGTCAACCCAATTCCAAGGTCACCCCTAAACCAGATCCCCCAGCACCACATCTAAGCATCTTTTAAACTCATCCAGGGATGGGGACTCAGTCATCACCCTGGTCAGCCCATTCCAGGGCCTGACCACTCTTTCCATAAAGAAACTTTACCTGATGGCCAGTCTGACCCTCCCCTGTTTGGCTTGAAGCCCTTCCCTCTGCTTCTGTCACTAGTGATCTGTGGGAAAAGCCCAGCACCAGCATCTCTACAACATCCTTTCAGAGAGCTATAGAGAGCAATGAGCTCTCTCCTCAGACTAAACAGCCTCAACTCTCTCCATCTCTCCTTATCAGACTGATCCTCCAGGCCCTTCCCCAGCTCCATTGTCCTCTTCTGCACTTGGCTTCAGCACCTCAATGTCCCCCTTGTACTGAGGTGCCCAAAACTGGACCCGGTACTCGAGGTGTGGCCCTTCCAGTGCTGAGTGCAGGGGAACAATTACTAGAAAAGTGAGGTCATTAGTGGCAAGCGACTTGGTACAGCAGACAGATCTCCTTCGTAGGACAAGGAACTCATGTTTGCAAGGGGTTATTTCACCTGAAGTAGGTACATGAACAGGAGAACAGAAAGAAAGAATTCTCAGTTACTCATACCTTTGCTAATTTTCTGAGCAGCAACCACGGGCTTGAACAGTTCATTTAATTCTTGCAATTCTTTTTTCTTGTCTTCTTTTTTTAATTTCTTGTCGCTTTCTGTTTGAGCAGCCTACAACAACCCCAAATTTGAAGCAGTTAATATAAATTTAGAATGACATTACTTGCTGCACATGAGCTCTGCATTAGAACAGCAAATCATTTTGAACTGGTTTACAAGGCAGGGTGGGAAAGAACTGGTGGTTCCTAAATTTCTTAAAGTCACAGAATATTAGGGATTGGATGGGACCTTGAAAGATCCCTTCTTTCCAATAGTCCAACAGATAGTCCAGTCCCCCCAACACAGCAGGATCCCCTAGATCCAGTCACACGGGAACACGTCCAGGCAGGTTTTAAATGCCTCCAGAGAAGGAGGCTCCACAACCTCTCTGGGCAGCCCCTTCCAGTGCTCTGTCACCCTCACTGGGAAGAACTTCCTTCACTCATTGATGTGGAACCTCCTGTGTTCCAGCTCACACCCACTGCCCCTTGTCCTATCATTAGATGACACACCACATTTTACTTCATCACACCAAAGGAGAGGAGCAGACAGATCTGTTTCCACTTTCAGTTAGAATCCTCCCCTATTATACTAACTACTTCCAACAAGCCTCTGCAGACTACACTTTCAGCCTTCCCCCAGTTCCAGTTCCAGTGTTAGCAGCAACCACTTTTACCTGCTGTTTCTTGGACTAAGTGGGAATAAAGGAGTTAAAACGTGACAGAAGGTACAGCTGTACCTTGCTTACAGCCAGCCAGCAGGATGGCCTGGAGCCAGCAATGGGCCCTGGTGGCCAAGAAGGCCAATGGCATCCTGGCGTGGATCAGAAGGAGGGTGGTCAGCAGATGGAGAGAGGTTCTCCTCCCACTCTGCTCGGCCCTGGTGAGACCACAGCTGGAATCTTGTGTCCCTTCCAATCCCTAATGTAGTGTGATTCTGTTATAAAACCCCCACACATGTTACTTGAGTTCTGTTTGGGGGATCTGGGGTTTGTTTCATTTTTAAAACCCACACTCTGCCCTTTACAAAGGTGTGTCATTCTCAGCTAAGCAAGCTGGCAAGGCTGTTACTAAAATCTGTGCTAGTCCCAACACGCTTGGCACACGTACATGTCATAGCCACAGAGAAAGAACATTTTACTGTACAGAGGGGAAAGAGCACAAAATACTTACCTGACGTGGATTTTGCTGGCCAAATTTAACCTGGTGAGTCACAGCCTTGATAAATTTCTGTTGTTTTGCACCTTTTTTATTCTTTAGGCCAAATGTCTTGTCCTAAATTGAGAGAGAAATAGAGTCACATACATTGACACCTCTCAGGCTTCCAGTTAAACACTACTTCCTCTAGCAACACAAGCAATCCCAGACACAGTGTGGACACGATTTAGACCCCTCATCTCACCTTTAGAATTTGCTTTTCAAAAGAACTGATGATTCTATGAAACAGTGCTTTTGAGGGAGCTGTTACTTTTACCTCCAGACCTACTCCTGTCCAAGTACTAGTGTGAACATGGACACAGAGCTTACAGGCCTCTCAAGCCAAAGATGTCTTTGCTGACTGCACAAGTAACTACCACAACATCACGACTGAACAGCCGTAAATCTGAGGTGTGGTGGCTGTCTTCCTGGCGACATGAAATAGCGTATTGCTTTAATCGTCAGCTCTGTGTGCTGTATATTTGCTGTGCAGAGGTAACAGTGTTCATCTGCAACACAATACTTTTCCAAGCATTTTAAGCTTTTCTGTCTCTAGGTGTATGTGGAGCACCTGCCTTACGAGGAGAGGCTGAGAGATCTGGGACTTTTCAGCTTGGGGAGGAGAAGCTTATGAAAGGATTTAATCACTGTGGATAAATACATGAAGACTGGGTGTCAAGAAGAAAGAGATAATCTTTTCACTTGTGCCCTGTGATAGGACAAGGGGCAACGGTTGTAAATTCGAGCACAGGAAGTTCCACCTCAATATGAGGAAAAATGACTTTACTGTAAAGGTTACCGAGTCCTGGCAGGGGCTGCCCAGGGGGGTTGTGGAGTCTCCTTCTCTGGAGACATTTCAAACCCACCTGGATATGTTCCTGTGCGACTGGATCCATAAGATCCTGCTGTGGATCTGAAGACTTTTAAAGACCCGTGTGGATGCATTTCTGTGTAACCTGTCTTGGGTTTTATGATCCTGCTCAAGCAGGGGGTTAGACTCAACGACCCCTGGAGGTCCCTTCCAACCCCCAATGACCTGTGTATCTGTGCATTGGAATACAAGTCTAACATCAAGCCCAAACAGGCCTTTGTACTTCCTAACTGGTCTCTGTCTATAGCTTGAGCCAATTCTTTCTCTGCATCTCCAGTCTTATCGTTAGTTTTCTATACCCAAGTTGCTAAAAACGCATTTAAAAGAAACCAAGCCAAAAAAGCAGCACACTTGCACAAAACTATCTGAACTAGAGCTGTTTCTCTAACTGAAATACCTACAGATGGAAAAACAGATGTTTGCTCAGTGAAAACACCTCGGCTGAAACGTACTTTGGGAAACCCCAGCAACCCAAAACTACGAAAGAAGTACAAAGAGTTCCAAATGTCCACTCGCCCTGTTTTCATTTATCCCGTACCAACAGCAGCCTGTCCTCTGTGCTGATTTGAGAAGTCTGCACTATATCAGAGTCACTAGTTGGGGAAGAAAATACAACATTGATGCACTTGATCTCCAATGCAAATGCCACAGAGAATAAACAATCTGTGTTCCAATTAGGTAATCAATTGTCAATAATCAGTACAATGAAGAAGCAGAATTCGCTAATGTAGCTAGATTCAGCTGAACATCAGAAACACTGAAGCCAAAAGAGAGTGAGAACAACCACTCTATTTCCCAAAGAACACAGAAATACTATTCTTAAGTGCTAGGTTTAAAAGAACAATCGCATTACACTGATGCTCTGCCTTAAAACACACGTTTTAGAGTGACAAATGCAAGCCTACACCTCAGAGGGCTGGATTTAGAAAACATTGGAATACACAAAGCAAAGCGATAGAGAAGGGAAAGGGAAAACAAACGAGAGCAGTCTCATGGGATCACCTTCAGTGCAAAAACAGCTCTGGCCAAAAATCACTCAGGCTAAAACCCAAACCAGAGTGCAAGAAGCACAGCAGCCACCAGCACAACGTAAAGGGGAGACAGTCAGTGCTCTGTTAGACCCGGGCAGCGCTGGGGCCGCGAAGAGAATCAGCATTTGCCGGGTCGGTGCTGCTGGGCTGAGCTGCGGCGCCCATCAGCCGTGCGGGCTGTACCCCTCTGTGCACACCCAGTGATTCGCTTCACCAGCGCTGCCTCGGCCGCTTCAGCAGGGCCGGCCGGCCGGGGTGCAGTAGCGGGGCTGCGGCAAGGAGAGAGCCAGCTGCTCGCGTCCGAAGGACCTCGATGGGCAGAGGCAGGGAGAAGGCTGCGACCCCCCTGTACCCGGCGCGGCCCCCCCCGTGCCCGGCGCGGCCCCGCTGTGCGGCCCTGCCAGCCTCACCTCGATGATCTTCTCCTTCTTCTTCTGGTCTGCCTTCTTGCTGCCCCCCGCCGGCTGCTGCTGCTTCTTGGGGGGCATGGCGGGCAGTGCGGAGCGGCCTCGGCTTCCGCGCAGAGGCTGGGGGCCGCGGGGCGCAAAGGGTCCCCGCTCGCAACGCCGGCAGCGGCCGCGGGGCCAGCGAGCAGGGAGCGAGGGCCTAGCGATCTCCCGGCAGGCAGCGCGGCCGCGCGACGACCCGGCGCTTCTCTCTGACGTCACCGGGGCGGAGCCCGCGCCCTGGGGGCGACCGGGTGCTTCTGTTTTGCGTCACGGGCCCGCCGGCTGGACCGGGGGGGGGGCGGCTGCCCTCTTGGAGCCTGCGGGCAGCCTCCGCCGGGGTCGGCTGTGCGGGGGCCGCGGAAACGATGGCGTGAGGGGGTGTAACCGTACCCTAGGGCCCTCGTCAGGCAGCGGTTCCCTAGTGGTACCGGCGGCCGGGCGGAGATGCCCTCAGCACCACCACCGCCTTCACGGAGGTGCTGGGCGGGGAACGTGCTGCCGCGAAGAGCCTGGAGCCCGCTGAACGCCGGCTTGATTTCCAGCCAGTCAACCCTTAATTGTGTTGTCTCCCAGGGCCACATCCACTCTGTCCGTAAGCGCCTCCAGGGATCACAGAATCCGAGAACATGAGGGATTGGAAGGGACCTCAGAAGACATCTAGTCCGATCACCCTGCCACAGCACGATCCCCTAGACCAAGCTGCACAGGAACACATCCAGACGGGTTTGAAATGTCTCCAGAGAAGGAAACCCCAGAACCCCACTGGGCAGCCCCTTCCAGGGCTCTGTCACCCTCACTGTGATGAAGTTACTTCTGATATTTATACGGAACCTGCTCTGTTCCAGCTGACACCCGTTGCAGGTGTGGGCACTGGAGTGGTGCTCCACTGGCAGTGCATCAGTGGCTGCATGGGTTTCTTCTTACATCTGAAAGGGATCTTGTGCCTCTGGTTTCAACACCAGGTCTGCCTTTGCTTTGACACGATCCTCGCATAGCGCTGAAAGGAAAGATCTCTGTGCAGGTAACTCGTGTCAAGTGTACGCTGCCCCACTGCTGGAGGTGCTTTGTGCTGGAGTGGCCTGTTGCTCGCAGCACTGACCTTGTCAATCCCTGAACGTGTGAGGTGCCTGGCTGGTGTTTTTGCTGTCTGTTCACTGGAGGATCTTTGCAGAAAGCAAAGGGTCGACGCCTCACCCGGTGTCATTTCCTTCCCTCGGCACTCCCCGGTCCTTCCTAGCGCACTTGAAACACCTCCGGTTTGTGGGGTGCTTTCTGTAAGGCAAACATTTACCAAAAGGAGGGTGGGCTCCCATTTTGCGTGCGCTGCAGTCACCAGGGGGAACTGTTGCTCTCCCTACAGTCTGCAAAAGCATGTCCATCTCATTTTATCTATTAATTCTTCAAACAATTAATAGTCACAAGTCTTTTGATGCTATAGAATCCATTTGTGTGGTCTTTGCTGGCATATAAACAAATATAACGTCTTCATGGACACCTGCCTCCTATTCATGTTTCTCAAAGGTACAAGAAAGCCCCAGGTTTCTGTGAAATGCTTCTTTTGTGTTTTGGAAGTGACTTAAGCACTGCCAGAAAGTCCTGAGAGACGGGTTTGAGCACCCTGAAGGGCTGGAAGACACAGCAGAGGAGTTTCCAAAGATGTGTGAGAAGTTGAAACTGAGGCTATGGGAAGGCAGCAGGAGTCTGGAGCCTGGTGCTGTGCCATGCCCACCCATGCCACATGGCTGAGGAGAGGCATTGATGAAGAAAAGCTGATCTAACAGCACTTGATTCAGATCCCTGCAGAGGTGACCACGAGGTTAGACCTAAAGGTGATAAAGGGAGTGCAACATCTCCCCGATGACAAAAGGCTGAGGGAGCTGGGTGTCATGAGCTTGGAGAAAAGGAGACTGAGGGGTGACCTCATTAATGTTGTTAAGTATGTGAAGGGCAGATGTCAAGAGGATGGAGCCGGGCATCTAATGATAGGACAAGTGACAGTGGGTGTGAGCTGGAACAGAGGAGATTCCACATCAATGTGAGGAGGACCTTCTTCCCCTGAAGGGGGTTGTGGAAGCTCCTTCTGTGAAGACATGCCTGGATGTGTTCCTGTGCAACGGGATCCTGCTGTGGCAGGGGGGTGGGACTGCATGACCTTTCGAGGTCCCTTTCAGTCCCTAATGCTCTGTGATTCTCTTTTTTGCCAGCTCTTTGCAGAAGAGCTGTGCTCGTGTGTGTGTGTGGGTCACAAAGCTGCTGAGTCCATAATGTTCTGTGATTCAACCTGTAACCTTTAGAGATCTCCTCCAGAAGTGGAGCAGAGAAATAATCATCAAGAAAAATTGCCTTGGGCACCATAAAGTGAAGTGTGGTAGTGCTGGTGGCTACTGAGGAGCTCCCATGTGTGGTGCACAGGTCTTCCTTTCCACTTTGGCTTAAGTCTGCACAAGTTGTCCGGTGTAGCAGGGCTTGCAGCGGTGGGTTTTCAGTGACATTAGAAAAAGATTAGCACTGACAGGTTTTTCTGTCTATTTCCTATGTGGGCTCAACTCTTCCAGACCGTTTCCTTCAGTGATATCTGGAGAGGACCTGATAAGCTTGACACTGCTCTCCACAGGTCAAAGGGCATTGCCCCCCCACCCCTACAGCTGCCCACAACAAAGTCAGACATATGTTATCCCCATCACGAAGGAAGCCGTGAGCCTGCCTGTGCTCAGCAAAGCACAAATACAGGAAGAGCCTCGGGCTAGTCAAGTGCTGATGGAGCTCTGCTGGTGCATGGCTACTAGTGCTAGAACCTGGTGCTGAGGAGAGACTGCGAGCGCTCTGGCTGTTCAGCCTGGAGAGGAGGAGACTGAGGGGAGGTCTGATCCCTGCTGATCAACATCTAAAGGACGAGCGCCAGGAGGACAGGACCAGCCTGTTCTCAGTGGTGCCCAGTAACAGGACAAAGGGCTGGAGCCTAAGCACAGGATTCACTTGAAACCTTTCAGAAGTTGTGCAGCCCCCTGCCACAGCGGGATGCCCTGGATCAAGTCACAGCTGAGCTCTGTGCGGTGCCATAAATCAGATGGGCACGACATGAAAAACCACGGCACAATCCAGAGGGAAGTGGACTCTGATGAATTCCTGTTTGCAGCCTGAGCGACTTCCTTCCAAGCCCTCCCCCTTCTCTTTTAGGAAACAGAAAAACCACCCTGAGCTGCTTGATGGATTGATGCCTATTGAGTGTATTCAATACACAGTCATCCCAGTTCTAGAGCCCTGGCAGGGGCTGCCCAGGGGGTTGTGGAGTCTCCTTCTCTGGAGACATTTCAAACCCCCCTGGCCATGTTCCTGTGCGACTGGACCTGGGTGACCCTGCTGTGTCAATGGGGTTGGGCTGGATGATCTCTCGAGGTCCCTTCCAATCCCTAGTGACTGGATCTAGAGGATCCTGCTGTGGCAGGGGGGTTGGACTGGATGATCTCTCGAGGTCCCTTCCAATCCCTAGTGACTGGATCTAGAGGATCCTGCTGTGGCAGGGGCGTTGGACTGGATGATCTCTCGAGGTCCCTTCCAACCCCTGATGTTCTGTGGCTCTGCCATAAGGAAGAACAGATTTCTCCACTCTCATGGATGAGCTTCAAGAGCTTTATGAGTGGAACAGAATTGTTGTTCTTGTTGGCTGTTGGTTGTTTCCAACAGCACTGGCCTGTTTTTCAAAGGGACTCAAAAGATGCCACCCTGAGCACCACGCTTGGTTAATGATGGTTTGAAGTCATTCAGACAGCAGCACTTTTTAACACTGATTTTCGCTGCGGTACTTCAGCATCAGAAAAGGCCACAGACTGTGTTTGCCCCTCTTCTTTCCCCTGTAGACATCTGCACATCTGGCCTGTCTTCAAACAAAGAGCTACCGTTTGAAGCTAACGGTCTGAGGGTCATAATGGAAACCCTCTGCAGTGGGGTTGGCTGGCAGTCTGTGAAACAGCCTTGTGGTGCCTGTGCCCAGTGGCCAACAGCGCGGAGCAGAGGCGTCGCTGTGAACCACCACGCTTACCTTTCCGTTCTCTTTCCCAAAGCTGTGTCCCATTTCTAAGCCAGAGACTGAGAATGGCACCGGTCACCCTCTGTGGCTTGGAAGCATTGCTGTGTCACAGAGCAGTAGGGACTGGGAGGGACCTCCAAAGATCAACCCTCTGCCACAGCAGGATCCCCTAGATCCAGTCACACAGGAGCATGGCCAGGTGGGTTTGAAATGCCTCCAGAGAAGGAGACTCCACAGCCCCCCTGGGGTGCATTCCTTTCCCAGGCCACAGTGCTCTTCTGAAGGAGAAATGCTTCCTTAAGGACCATCTGCACCCGATCAAACCCCACCCAGTCTAGCTCATGAAGATGCTGTAGAGCTGTCTCCTAAAAGAGCCTCTTTCATTAAGGAGGTGCCCTTGCTAAGCAAAATTATCTGCGAGCCCTGCAGGACTGGGACCATGAGGGACAGGAAAGAAGCAGCCCTCGGTGAGAGACACTTCTGTGCAGGGGAAGGAAAGTGTCATTAGGAGGCCTTGTGTCTACTCCAGGAAGTGCTGGGGTGGGGAAGGTTGTGTGCTCCAAGGACACGGTCACGCACGCCGTGGTCTGTGCTGGGCATTGCTCCGTGCTGCTGGGCCAGCCATAGACTCCTGGCTATTACCTTTCTCTCTGTTTCTAGGTTCTCTTTCTGTCTGCTGGTGTAGGGGGTTGCTAGGGACTCCAGCTGTGGTCGGCGTGCAAGGCGCACCCTGGCGCTGACCGTGCCGCTGAGGGCCTGGCGGCGGGGACTTCGCTTCCTCTGGTGGCAAGAACACACACGCAAGGGTTAACTTGCCAGATCTTTGCTGATTGAATATTTCCTCACGCACCCCCTTACCCATCTGTCTCTCTGGAAGCCTTCCAGTGCCACCAGTTTCACTTTACAACAGCCAGAAAGCTGGTTCCTCCTGGGTACCCCACTTTCTACCAGGAAGAGCCTACACTGATGGTTTAGAAGGGCTACGCTGGGTCTGCTTCTCCAGACCCTCTTACCCTTGTAATGTTAAGAGCCAGAGCAGGGGGTACCTGTCTGTGCAAATCGTGAGTGGAAGGAGAGGCAGAAGAGAGTCGGAGCAGGAAGAAAGGGTCCATCAGGGTGTCCCACCTCACTTTTCTTCTTAAGGCAGACGTTTACTTCTGCTGGGCAGCTGGTGACAGGACGAGAGGGCAGAGCCTGAGGCCACCAGGGGAGGGTGAGGTTGGATGTCAGGAAGCCCTTCCTCATGGAAAGGGGCATCAGACACTGGAACAGACTGCCCAGGGCACTGGTGGAGTCCCCATCCCTGGAGGTGTTGAAGGGCAGCCTGGCTGTGGCCCTGAGTGCCCTGGTGTGGCCGTTGGGGTGATGTCAGGTGCTGGGCTGGCTGAGCTCAGAGGGCTTCTCCAGCCTCTGTGACTCCGTGAGACGCATGGTTGCATGGTGGGGGAACAGGGAGGAGAAGCTCAGCAAGGGTGACTTAACTGGATCCCGGGCAGAGGAGCATCTCGGCAGTGACCCTGCGCGCGCAGTTAGTGCAGAGACTGCCCGCTCCGCAGCCCCATCCAAACGGGCTCTGAACGCACCCACGGGTGGCCCCTTCCAGCCCCTGAGCACCCTCCCTGTGAAAAGCTTCTTCCTGACTCCAGTCTAACCCCCCCCCCCCCCACCTGCAANCCCCCCCCCCCCCCCCCCAGTTGTAACCGGGGCCCCTTCCCTCTCCTCTGCCACTGGCAGCAGCACCAACCTGTGCACGAGGTCCTTGCTGTGGGTCACAGGCTGGGCTGGCTCGCAGCAGCTGGTGCAGCTCAGGCAGGACCTGCAGGCAGACCGCAGGAGGCTGTTTCCAGTCAGCTCCCAGCGTTCCCACCTCTGCTCTTTAACAGGGGCAGCGGTTAAGTGGCAACGAGGACATCAGAAGCAGAGGGGGGCTGGCTCAGGTGTGACTGGTTAAGGGGTCAGGAGAAGGGGTCATCGCTGAGCCGGGTCAGGCAGCAATTAGGGCGAGGCTACAGCATCCAACGTTCCCACTGCCTTCCTGCTTCAGCTTTGCGGCCCTCGGTGCCAACTCAGCGGGCTGGGAAGGCATCACGGGGCAGGCTGTGCACGGCAGCGGGGGACACACGCCTGCTGCTCCCTCCGTGGTTGTCTTCCAGCGACAACACAGTCCAAAGGCAGATCCCTGGTCTCGTGGGGACATGACAAGGCCATAAACAGCTCTGCGAGGGGAGAGCCCGTGGGCTGCCTCCTGTGTGCGGGGCTCCCAAACAGGGCAGAGTGGCTCGGAGGCAGGAGAGGTAATGAACAGCTCCGAGAAGACTCTGCTCCAGCGAGCAGGCACGGTGCTTTGCTGCGGCTCCCGACAGCGCCGGGTCGCCGGCTGCCCCAGGAGCACTCCCCTCTTCAGCAAGTGGTAGCCTTAATGCCTTGGAGAGATGCCCGTGCTCCTGAGCAGGGCTTCTGAGGAGGCTTCCAGCTCGTTAAGCAAATTGCATTAACTGGTTTGGTCCTCAGGCCTGGGGGTGGCAGAGCTCTGGAGGTGGCAGCCTGGTCCGGCTTCAGCCTCCCCTCCTGCGTGTTTGCGTCTCTTTAGGGCCAGAGCTCTTGGAGGGCTGCCTGACAGCTGCACAGTCCTCTCCCCGACACAGCCTCTCCATTTATGGTGGCTTTCACTGTCCCTTTCAGGGCCTGAGGCAGCTGCCTTCCTCCCTAGCTGCTCACGCTGGGGCACGGCATCAGCCCTGCTTCAAGCTAGAGGACAGCCCTCTGAGGTGCAGCGTGCGCTGGGAGAGCCCCTCTCAGGGTGTACGCGTTCGGCTGCCACAGGAGTCTGATCCTGCATGGTTGTGTAACGGCCTGTTGAGAAGGAACGCGTGGGACTGCTGGGTCCTATCTGTTAACTCCTCGCGTGGAACACACGGGTCACACAATCACAGAACATCAGGGACTGGAAGGGACCTCCAAAGATCATCCAGTCCCATCCCCCTGCCACAGCAGCATCACCTAGATCCAGCCGCACAGGAACACATCCAGGTGGGTCTTAAACATCTCCGGTGAAGGAGACTCCACAACCTCCCTGGGCAGGAGGATGGAGCAGGCTCTGCTCGGTCATCTAATGGTAGGATGAGGGGCACTGGGTGCCAGCTGGAGCACAGGAGGTTCCACATCAATATGAGATGGTGAGGGTGCCAGAGCCCTGGCAGGGGCTGCCCAGGGTGGGTTGTGGAGTCTCCTTCACCGGAGATGTTTAAGACCCACCTGGATGTGTTCCTGTGCGGCTGGATCTAGGTGATGCTGCTGTGGCAGGGGGACTGGACTGGGTGACCTTTGGAGGTCCCTTCCGATCCCTGATGCTCTGGGGTTCACTGCTGGCTGCCTGTTTCGGTTCAAAATGCATCCAAAGCCCTTACTTGGTGCAGGGGCTCAAAGCAGACGTAGATACCCGTGGCCTGGACGAAAGCCGAAGCAGCCGAGAGCGCTCTGCAGCTTGTCACAAGATGGTGACATCACCCACAGCATCCCAGCACAGCCCTGCCAGAGCTTCTCCCAACGCGGCAGCTGCAGGCCTTCCCTCGGAGCAGGCAGCTGCTGACAGTGTCTTGGGAGGCTGCGCGGGGAGGTGAGGCTCCACGGCAAACGCGGGGCGAGGCCACGAGACAGAGCCCCAGCAAACCGCCCACTAGGCAGCAGGTGGAATGGGGCCGGTGGTCTCGCCCGAGCTGCTCTGCTGACCTGCTTTGTTTAACTCGATTGCAAAGAGGGGTTCCTGCTGGTGGGCACGTTGGGAACGGAGTCTCCTCCTCTGGAGAAGACCCTCCAGCCCAGTCCCCCTGGCAGACAGGCCGCCCTAGAGCCGGTCGCACAGGAGCGCGGCCGGGCAGGTTTGAAGTGGCCCAGAGCAGGAGACCCCACAAGTCCTCACCTGATGGCCCAGGTGAGTTCAGCTGCCATCTACAGAGCAGGAGGAGGCGCTGGGGGTGTCCCGTCTCCTCAGTGCGGCGGCGCGTGCGTCACAACCGACCCAAGCCCTCAGAAAGGCCCCGGGGCCCCGGTGTGTCCCGGGAGCAGGCGCCCACACTGCTCTCTCTGAGCCTGGAGGGACGAGCGGCGCTGACGCCCCTCGGGCAGGACTCTGGCGGCACTGACCGGGCGGCAGCGGTGGGTGTCCCAGGCCAAAGGCTCCATCCTTGACAGGGCACCAGAGCAGCAAAGGGCCCCTGCAGCTCCGAACACGCAGCCGAGAGGTACATGCAGTTCTCTGGGCGAAAGATGTTCTGTCCTCTGGCGACTTCAGCTGCAGAGCTGCGGGGAACGACCAGATGTTTGTTCCTAGGTGTTGGCATCAAATGAGAACAAACTCAAGCAAACAGAAAGAGTGCTGGCTTCCAACTGCTCAACAAACCCAGCAAGGAGCGAGAGCCAAGTGCTACGTTCAGGCCTTGGTTTCCACATGAATGTCCTTCTCTTCCTTTGCCTGACTTAGCAAAGAATTTAGCCTGGAATGATTTGAGTTCTGTTTTATTGATGCTCTTGTGCTGGGTGAAATCAGAAGTTTGTCCGGGTTAACCGTGTTCAGAAAGGTCACAGAATCGTCAGGGATGGGAAGGGACCTCAAGAGACCATCCAGTCCCATCCTCCTGCCACAGCAGGGTCACCTCTTTGGGCAGGTACTGAAGAGAGAGCCACAGGGGTGATGGAGGGAGGGGAGCATCTCCCTGCTGAGGAGGGGCCGAGGGAGCTGGGGCTCTGGAGCTGGGAGGAGATTGAGGGGTGACCCCATGAGTGTTGATCAATATGTGAAGGGTGGGTGTCAGGAAGATGGAGCCAGGCTCTGCTCAGGGGCATCTAATGATAGGACGAGGGGCAGTGGGTGTGAGCTGGAACACAGGAGGTTCCACATCAGTGTGAGAAGGACCTTCTTCCCAGTGAGGGTGACAGAGCCCTGGAAGGGGCTGCCCAGGGGGGGTGTGGAGTCTCCTTCTCTGGAGACACATAACCCCCCTGGGCATGTTCCTGTGTGACTGGATCTAGGGGACCCAGCTGTGGCAGGGGGACTGGACTGGCTGATCTCTCGAGGTCCTTTCCAACCCCTGGTGCTCTGTGACTCTGTGAATTTTCAAGGTCCCTTCCACTCCCTGATGCTGCCTGATTCTGCGCTGGTTCCTCCTGCCAGGGCCCAAGGCCATCAGTCCGCTGGAGCTCACAGCAGTCCTCCTGCGCCACCGGCCAGCGATGCGCTCAGAGCTCCCCGGCTCCCCTGGCCAGGTGCCCCCCGGCTCCCTTCGCCCGTCCTTCCCACGCGAGCGGCGGGTGGAACCGCAGACTCCCTCGGGCTGGAAGAGACCCCGGGGCTCAGCCAGCCGCCTGCCCTGCGGGGTCCCCGCGATGCAGAGTTGGCCTCCAGGAAGAAGCCCGCTCCAGTTCCAGCGTTTCCTGCCATTGTTCGGCCGCGGGCTGAAGAAGATCCGTGTGCGCCGGGGAAGGGCAGGACGCGGGAGCTCTGGGCCGCCTTTGTCGCCTCGGCGCTTGCCAGAGGGAGGGGACTGTCACGGCTCGGACATCCCAGCCGACAGTGGAATTTTACAGCAGCGCGCTGAGCTCCGGGAGCTTGGAAACAGCTCTCCCCTCCCCGTCAGGGAGGGAGGGACCCTCTTCCCAGGGAGGCTGACGGAGCCTCGTCGACGCTGGTCAATATGTGAGGGGTGGGCGTCGGGAGGATGGGGCCAGGCTCTGCTCAGGGGCACCCAGTGACAGGACAGGGGGCAGCGGATGTGAGCTGGAGCAGAGGAGGTTCCACATCACTGTGAGAAGGACCTTGTTCCCAGTGAGGGTGCCAGAGCCCTGGCAGGGGTTGCCCGGGGAGGGTTGTGGAGTCTCCTTCTCTGGAGACATTTCAAACCCACCTGGACTGTTCCTGTGGGACCGGATCTAGGGGATCCTGCTGTGTTGGGGGGATGGTCTCTCGGGGTCCTTTCCAATCCCCAACGCTCTGTGATTCTGTGAAGTAAAGCAATTCTAGCTGTTGCAAAGGCTGCGGACCAGTAAGAGCCAGTGTGTCCGAGCTGGTTTCTGCACTGGTGCAGGGGTTGGCTCCCTTGCGGTTCCTCCCTCTGCAGCTGAGCCCCAAAGCGTCGCTGTGCCTGGCGCTGTCCTCTCTCAGTTTCCCTCAGGAAGCAGGACAGTCTGGGTGCCTCGTGGAACCCGCTTCTTCTAATCCGCCTGGCCGCTGCCCCGGGCCGATTGTTTGGCAGCCCAGAGCTGCGGCTGCTCCGTGGAAAAGCCATTTGTTACTCTGACGGCGGCGAGAGGAAAGCGCTCTCCCCTCTCTTATCTCGAGGAGCCAGCGGGGAGCAGGACCTTTCCTGGCAGCAGTCTGCGCTTTCTCCGCGTCGGCCACTCGCACTGCGGCTGGGCTTCGGTCGTGAGCTCCTGGACGCAGGCGCTTTCATCCTGGGCTGGATCAGCAGCGGGTGGTGGGCAGTTGGAGAGAGGGTCTGTGCCTCTGCTCTGCCCTGCTGAGGCCACAGCTGGAGTCTTGAGTCCACTGCTGGGCCCCTCAGCTTCAGGAGGACACAGAGCTGCTGGAGAGAGCCACAGGGGTGATGGAGGGAGGGGAGCATCTCCCTGCTGAGGAGAGGCTGAGGGGTGACCCCATGGGTGTTGATAAATATGTGAAGGGTGGGTGTCAGGAGGGTGGAGCCAGGCTCTGCTCGGTGTCATCTAATGACAGGACAAGGGGCAACAGGTGTGAGCTGGGACACAGGTGGTTCCACATCCATCTGAGAAGGACCTTGTTTCCAGTGAGGGTGACAGAGCCCTGGCAGGGGCTGCCCAGGGGGGGTTGTGGAGTCTCCTTCTCTGGAGACCTTTCAGACCCTCCTGGACTGGTCCTGTGTGACTGGATCTAGGGGACCCTGCTGTGGCAGGGGGACCGGACTGGCTGATCTTTGGAGGTCCCTTCCAACCCCTGATGTTCTGAGATACTTGCCCAGAGAGCAAGGCACCAGGGCGCTGTGCGTGGCGTGCCACTGAGGTGGCCGAGAGGAAGCGAGGTGAGGAAGCTGGCCTGGGGCTGCTCCTGGCAGGCTGGCCCGCAGAGCCTCGCTGCGGCAGGAGCGCGCGTCAGGGTTTGCCCTCTGAGGTCCCGGGGCTGCAGGGCTTGTGCTGGCAGCGCCAAGTGACTTGTGCAGGGCAGCCTCTGCCCTGCGGTGCAAAGGGGTCGTCACTGCCCAGCAGCAAGCGCGAAACACACCCTGAGGGACTCGGGGGCTTCCTTCTGGTTGTTCCCTTGGCCCGAATCCTGCAGCAGAAAGGAGCCTTGGGAGCTGTTGGAAGTGCTGTGGGCTCCCTCCCTTGACTTGCTTCCTCCGTTATCGGAGCCGCAGCTGATTAGAGAGGAGGCAGCGCTGGCTGGCGCCTTCCCATCCTGCCTGGTTCTGCACCTGGCGGCCGCCCGCACCAGCCGTGTCCCGGTGGCCTCCCGTGGCCCTGCCTGGCTGCACCCGTCTTTAGCTGCAGGCTGGGTGCTGTGAGGCCGGAATCCTGTGCCCAAGGTGAAGCTGGTGAAGTTCAGTGGGAGCTCTTTGCAGGGCAGTGGTTTCCAGTGTCCCTCTGGAAACATGAGGACATCTCTCAGCAAGGAGCTTGTGTGTCCGGGTAGCCCTAGTCCTTCTTATCACATGGTAGTCGGCTCAGGGCTATCAGCTGCCTGTGCAGGCTGACAGCACCCTCACAGCCTCTGGTCACACAGGAACACATCCAGGTGGGTCTTAAACGTCTCCAGAGAGGGAGACTCCACAACCCCCCCTGGGCAGCCCCTTCACCCTCACTGTGGAGGAGGTCCTTCTCACACTGATGTGCAACCTCCTGTGTTCCAGCTTACACCCACTGCCCCTCTATCTAGATGACCCTAAGCAGAGCCTGGCTCCATCCTCCTGACACCCACCCTTCACAGATTTATAGACATTAATGAGGTCACCACTCAGTCTCCTCCAAGCTAAAGAGCCCCAGCTCCCTCAGCCTCCTCTCCTTAGGGAGCTGCTCCACGTCCTTCATCCTCCTTGTTGCTTTGCACTGGACTCCCTCCAGCAGCTCCAGATCCCTCTGAACTGAGGGGCCCAGAACTGGACACAACACTCCAGGTGAGGTCTCAGCAGGGCAGAGGAGAGGGGGAGAAGAATCTCCCTTGATCTGCTGACCACCCCCTTCCGATCCACCCCAGGATGCTGTCGGCCCTCTTGGCCACAAGAGGGCGACACTGCTGGCTCCTGGCCACCCTGCTGGCCACCAGGACCCCCAGTCCCTCTCTCCTGCGCTGCTCTCCAAACGCAGATGGGAGTCACAGAACCACAGAGTGTGAGGGATTGGAAGGGACCTCGGACGATCCTCCAGTCCCATCAGTCGCACAGGCGGGCTGGGTCGCCTGCCGAGGTCCCTGCCACGCTCCGTGGTTCTGCGGCACTGCGGGGCTGTTCGCTTTGCCAGCGAGGCTTTGAACGGCCGGGCTTTGCTCGCCGCCTCCGAAAGCCTGGCGACTGCCAGGGCACGGTGGTGCCGAGGGCAAAGACAAAGGGTGTCCCTTCGCTCCCTGAAGGGCCTTGAAGGCCAATCACGCCCGACGCTCAATTAGCGCTCTGGCAGCAGCCAAGCAGGGAGTGCACTTCCTCACCCAGCCCAGTGCCAGCGGCCCATGAGACCCAACGTCCCTCAACTGCCATTAATTAGTGGCCAGGAAACACCCTCCTCGGGTGGGGCGGGTTGTTACCCTCCTGCTCCCCGCAGAACTGCGAGGGGACACGAGGGGTCTCGACAACGCGCGAGGTAGAGCGGCCCAGCTCCGCACGGGAGGGTCCTCGGGTGCCCGCCCCGTCTGCCTCACTGCTCTTCCACCGCCAGCTCCCGCACGCGGAGAGGCGCCTCTCTTAGGGACCCCAGCTTCGCACGGTGGCGCGACGCGGTGCCACTGCCGGGGGAGCTCTCCTCTCCCCTCCTTCTTCCAGCACTGAGGAACACCCCGAGGGGCCTGGCACGCGCACGAGGGAAGGTCAGGATCGCGGGGGCTGCCAGAGCCCCTGCCCGTGCCAGCCTGGAACGATGAAGACGCTGCAGAGAAGGAAGGCGCTTGTCCCAGGCCAGGAGGCAGGCAGCGCGGCAGTTACGCCAGGAACCGCGTGGTTGCCCCGTGGCTCCGTGCAAACTGGCTGCGAGGAACCCGGGGGTGTGATTTGGGCAGCAGGGATCCTCTGCAGACGTAGGTCTTCAGCTTAAACTTGTGTTAAGTGTGAACTGATTTTATCTGATCAAGCCACAGCTTGGTGGCCGTCCTGCCAGGCCAGGTCACGTGCACAGGGGTGCTCCTGCCTTCCACAAGTAGATTTCAGAGAATCACAGAGTCACTCGGGTTGGAACAGACCCCCGGGGTCATCGGGTCCGACCAGCAACCCCTCTCTAGAAGGTCACCCCTAAACCAGATCCCCCAGCACCACATCTAAGTGTCTTTTAAACTCACCCAGGGATGGGGACTCAGCCCTCACCCTGGGCAGCCCAGCCCAGGGCCTGACCACTCTTTCCAGGGAAGACCTTCTTCCTGATGCCAGTCTGACCCTCCCCTGGTGGAGCTGGAAGCCCTTCCCTCTGCTGCTGTCACTACTGACCTGTGAGCAGAGCCCAGCAGCAGCATCTCTGCAGGGTCCTTACAGATAGGTGTAGAGAGCGATGAGGTCCGCCCTCAGCCTCCACTTCCTCCAGCTCAACAGCCCCAAGTCTCTCCATCTCTCCCCATCAGACTGATCCTCCAGGCCCTAATCAAGGGCAACCAAATTTATGTTAAGGAGAAGCTCTCCCACTGTCCTTCACCTGGATCTGCAAGAAGTCGCTGTCGTGTCCATTTGATAGCTGCTTGAACTCTACAATTCTTCCACCCTTGGACATGCAGCAGGACGTATGTGCCCAGATGCCGTTCTTCTGGGTGGTGGTGCCAGGAACTGAGACACAAATGGAGAGAGAAAGCAAGGGGGGACTGAAGGAAGTGCACAGTGAAAGACTCCATTTCCTTACATTTATGGAATGGGTGATGAAGGGAGTTCCCACACGCTGTGTTTGACCAGAATTGTGTTCTGGGCTGCCCAGGGGGTTGTGGAGTCTCCTGCTCTGGAGACGTTTCGAACCCGCCTGGCCATGGTCCTGTGCAACTGGATCTGGGGGACCCTGCTGTGGCCGGGGGACTGGGCTGGGGGGTCTGTCAAGGTCCCTTCCAGTCCCCGATGGTCTGTGATTCTGAAGAGCCCCCGAGAACCAGCTGGCAGGAGGCAGAGATCGCTCGCTGGGCCAGCGCAGCGCTGCCTTCGCTTTGAATGAAGCGAGTCCGCTTTGGTTCTCCAGAGCCCTGTGTCTCAGCAGAACCTTGCCACAGGTAGGAAGACAAGGTCTGCATCTCAAGCCCCCTGAAGAGCACTGCTGGTAGTCAACGGCCACTTGTCTGAGCCGCGTTTCCACGGGACAGGAACAACCCCACCGATAAGAAACAATGCAGCCCAACGTAAAGATCTGGCGATTGTCGGCCCCTCAGGGGCCACTCCAATAATTCATGGGTTGTCATAACAGAACCAGGTATCTCGAGCCACCACACGACGGGCGGTGTCGCTGCGTCAGCTGCACACAATGGCTCCCAGGCCTCGTGTTTAGATGCTGCGTCGGCTGGGGCTGAGCCCCACCGTGGCCCCAGTGAGCGATGTGACCTCAGCGGGAGCAGGAGCACACGGGCTTTATCTGATCCAGCAGAGGTACAATGGGGCCATCAGCACAAGGACTGGGCTTGTTTGTTCAGACCTTTATGTTTGCAGACTTCAGGATAAGGAAGGGAAGTCTGGCTGCTGCCTGTGCCCCGCACAGTAAACATCGTGGTGCCCTCACTCCTTCGACGAAGAGGGACTTGCGGGTCGTGTTCACGGCCAGATCTCGTTCGGAAGATCCAGACTTATTTAACTAGACATCAGTCCCATTTCTGCTGAAAAGGCTGGTGTCGTCTGGCCTCAAGCTCACAGCTCCAGATGTCACTGCATCACAGAGCAGCAGGGATTGGAAGGGACCTCGACAGATCTGCCAGTCCCCTCTTTTCCAGCCGGAGCGAGACTGCGACCACTGTCTGGCGTGTTCCTGGCTTTGTAAGAGGTGCATCTAATACAACCTCTTCGTGCCCGGCCAGATCCAAAATGTCCCTCCTCACCTTCTGTTTGTCTGGGCCGCGGAGGATGTGGCGATCGCGGTCTCGCCAAGAAACACCCGCAGGCAGACGTTGCGTCGAGCAGCCCGGTGCCATGAACCGCGTGCGCCGCGGCTGCGAGCCGGCAGGCCTGCTCGTCTCCCAGAGACTTGGGCCGTCGCTTTGACTGCTTCCTGACTGATATCTGGAGGGCCCGTGTCACTCCCTGGCGATCCCACGGGTGCAGCGCGTCTCGTCCCCTTCCCATGGTCTCTCGTTGCCCTCCATCAGCTGTGCCACTCTGACGCTTTTCCTACTGCCTTCTCCCACCTTTCCTTATCTCCTTCCCCACTTGTTTCCGAACGGCGTTGCCTCACTCAGTAGCTCACCCGCTCCAAGCTCCCTGACAGCTGGGAGATGGATGTCTTCTTCTCTTGCTTTTCTCTTCAGGAGCGGTAAGGGTTTGCTCGGTTTGAAAAGGTTTTGTTTAGCCTCTGATGGATGGTGCTCCGGTGTCAGGTCCTTTCCTGCCGTTCCAGCCGTGCAGCGCCGGCCCCTTGGGCTGTCGGAACGATCCCCTGCGCTTGGTGTGTTGCACGGAGGGTCACAGAATCACGGAGCATCTGGGACTGGAAGGGACCTCGGAAGACCGTCCAGTCCCAACCCTGCCACAGCAGGATCCCCTAGATCCAGCCTCAGCTGGATGGAGCCAGGATGGACTCAAAGAGGCAAGAGAACCACCCAAACTCTGTATCTACAGACAAGATGACGGGCATGTGCTTGGTTCTGTCCAAATCCACATGAGAAGTGGGAGTCTCACGTGGCCCTTCCCCTTCAGATGCTCCCGTGTGGCTCCCAGGAAAGAACGAGAGGGCAGTCCAGCCCCAGGCAGTGTCGAGGGTGAAGGATACCAGGGCCAGTTTGCTCTCAAGATGTCTGGGTGGTCACACACCTTCACTGAGCTGGGGAGTGAAAATGGTTCTCTGAGCGCTCAGCTCCTGCCCCCGAGGTTCTGGAGCGCGGGCAGGACGCGTCTTTCGCGGTCCCACTGCCGGCTCCGGCAGGGCAGAGGCTCTCGTCTCGTCACTGCAGACTGCAGAGGCAGTTGGACTCGTCTGCAGATGAATTGACTTTGAACCTCTAACCCAAGTGGAACAATTACAGTGACGCACAGTTGGAGGGAACCTGCTGCAGCAATTCCCCCCGACACGGCCCGGCTAAGTGTTTGCAGATGAGCAGCGCAGCTGCGGAGCGCAGCGACGGGCTCACAGCAAGCGAGGCGGAGCGGGGCACGTTTTGCTGAGCTGTGCTCTGTCACCGCCACGGCGAGAACGTGCGGCTCACACCGGCTGTTACGGGGCGAAACGCACGCGCGGGTTCCAAACCGCGGTTCGCACAGACAGGAGGAGCGTGTGCTCGGCCTCTCACTGCGTTCGGAAGGGCGCCCTGGGGTGGACCTCTTGGGCCTCTGCGGCACCACAGCACAGTAGGGGCTGGAAGGGACCTCTGAGATCATCCTGCCACCACAGGATCCCCCAGATCCAGTCATTAGGGGTTGGGAGGGACCTCCAAAGACCATCCAGTCCAATCCCCCTGCCACAGCAGGATCCCCTCGATCCAGTCACGCAGGAACACGGCCAGGAGGGTTTGAAATGTCTCCAGAGAAGGAGACTCCCCAATGGCCCTGGGCAGCCCGGTCCTGTTCAGAGCAGCTCTGCTGTTCCCATACTACAGCACAGGAGACCTGGATAAACGTGACGACAGTTTATTGATCACCAATACAACAGTTACTTTGCAATTACAACGCGTGATGACTCGTGAACACAGTGAAGACAAAGCCCAGCCCAAAGCTCTCCTCGCCCCTTCTCCGTGTCATCCGTGGCGCCAGCAATCAACACCCCGCGCAGGACTCCGACGCCGCTTACTTACACGGCCCAGCCCTGGGGCTCTGCCTGCCTCCCAGCCCAGGTGCCAACAGGAGCCGGTGCTGCAGCCGGGCGCTGTCACAGATCATCGCAACGAACAGAAACGCAGGGCAGAGGCGTCGCCATCAACGACCGAGCGGCTGCAGGAGCCGGCAGCGGACGGCTGCAGTAACTGGAGGCAGTGGCGTTACACCCAGGCTGTCCCTCTCGCAGGACACCGACCCGCCCGCGTGACAGACCCTGACTGTCGGACCAGCGGTTCTGTAGCCCCTGCAGGCCGGGGCCAGGAGTCCTCACTGACCAGTGTGGAAATCCAGAGCCAGTGACGGCAGGTGGCTGCGGGTTCAAAGGCATCTCGCAGCGCCACAGCACGAAGCTTCCCTCCATCCCAGAGAACACAGCTGAGGACCACAACAGGCTGTGGAGTCGAAACAGAGCCTCGAGGAGCAGCTTGTGTCGCGGCAGAGAAGCACTTCTGTGGGCAGCAGGCCCTTCTCTTCGTTGTGTGGGCAGTGAGCGAGGTGAGCAGGGAGGCAACAGAGGACCTTCATGGTTTTCCAGAGGCAGGAAACCTTCTGAGGAGGGGGGACGTAGCTCTCCTGTGCTCTTGCAGCCTTCCACAGGGCCACAGAACATGCGGGACGGAAGGGACCTCGAAAGATCATCCAGGCCCGTCCCCCTGCCAGAGCTGCTGACGTTCTCTCGTGCATCCCACGGGACCCGTTTCTTCCCCAGAGCAGAGACAGACGTGAGCCTGGACGGCCGCTGCAGGTGGCCACCTTGAAGCAGAATGAGTCCTGCAAACCCCCTTGGTTCTCCCTCCTCGGTCCCGTCACGAGTTTCTCTAACAGAGGACAGGGAACAAACAGAACTAGTGCTTCGCGCCGAGTGACAGGAGCGCGTCCGTGTGAACGTCCTGGCTAACGGGGAAACCGAATCTGAAGTCCAATCGTGTTTCACACGTGTCGTGGTTACCGTAACCCACCGGGTACCATCGAAAGATCATCAGTCCAACCCCCTGCCACAGCAGGGTCCCCCAGATCCAGTCGCACAGGAACATTGATCTGGAACCTTTGTACTGTTACCTCTGACTACCTGCTGGGCTTTGTTGATGGCCAAGGCCAGTGGGACCTTTGTGTCTGTCACCTCGAGCCTGTAGTCTGAGGTAACTGCTGGGCCTTCCTGACAGCCAGGTGACTGAGCCCAGGCCAGCGAGACCTTTGTGCCTGTTACCTCTGACTACCTGCTGGGCCTTCCTGACAGCCACAGGCTGGGCACAGCATTCACCCGGACGACCTACTGTTCCCACCGCGTGCACTTGAACCGCTTCCCCGTGCTCGTGCCAGGCTGGTGTTTGCGCTGCGTGACTCTAGGGGCAGAGGACGTGGAGTCACCAGCACACAGCCGCAGGAGCTCGCGCGGAAGCCCATCACTGATCCCCTTCGTGCAAAAGAAAACTGCCAACTTTGTCTACACAGCAGAAACTGCAGAGGCAAAGTCTGCATCTTCTCCAGCCGCACGCCCGCATGGCTCGGCGTGTACAGGCACAGGTGTCCGTGCTGCAGGGGGCACAAACACGGACCCAGCTCCAGCTGTACACGTGGGCTCACGCTCACACGCTCACACTCACACCTTGCTCAGAGAAATGCACTGGCTTAGTTCGCATCGTTGAGGAGAAGCACGTGTCCCAACTCGGGTAACATCTTCTGGCCATGAAGTCGTTCGGTCCAACTCGGGCGCTCGCGAGGGCAACGGCCCCGGCGCCGGCCGTGCGCCGGCAGTCACCCGTAGAGCTTCTCCGTTTTCAGCACGACGCTCTCCATGTCATGGTAGCCCTTCCCGTTCAAGTGCTCGCTGGCGCAGTCGTGGCTGTAGCCGTAGCTCTGCACGTCGCTGATGGTCGACACCGTGTAGGAGGCGGTGCGCGTCGCGTCCGAGTGGCTGAAGCTGTGCTCGAACTGGATCTTGTACTGGTTCCAGTGTCTTCGCAAAACTGCCTGCACCTGCGGCGGGAACGAGCAGAAACGCAGGTGGAAGCCCTGGAGAGACACCACTAGACCTTGTTCTGTCATGTGTGGGCGCACGAGTGCCACGGTCACAGAACCATCCAACGGAACCGTTAGAATGGTTTGGGCTGGAAAACACCTCCCTGATCATCGAGTCCAACCATCGCCCCAGCTGTCCCAACCCACTGCTAAACCCTGTCCCCGAGCTCCAGATCTCCACAACTTGGAAACACGTTCAGGGGTGGCGATTCAACTCTCTCCTGGGCAGCCTGATCCAAGGCCTGAGGTCCTGTGCAACCAGATCTAGGGGATCCTGCTGTGGCAGGGGGATTGGACTGGGTGGTCCTTCGAGGTCCCTTCCAATCCCTGATGCTCTGGGACTCTGTGACCCCTTCCGGGAAGAAGTCTTTCCCCACGACCAACCTAAACCCCACCCCGGTGCAACCTGAGACCGTTTCCTCTTGTCCTCTCACTCGTGACTAGAGACCAACCCCTGCCTCTCTCCGACCTCTTTTCGGGTTCTTGTAGACAGTTGTTCCAGCTCACACCCACTGCCCCCTGTCCTGTCACTGGGTGCCCCTGAGCAGAGCCCGGCTGACACCCACCCTGCCCGTATTAGTCAACACTCATGGGGTCACCCTCAGGCTCCTTTTCTCCCAGCTCAGGAGCCCCAGCTCCCTCAGCCTCCCCTCCCTCCATCACCCCCGTGGCTCCTGGCTCCAACCAAATTCTCTCAGGTAGCTGTAGAAGCAGTAAGGTCTCCTTTTCTCCAGGCTAACCAACTGCAGGTCCTTGAGCTCCTCCTCACAGGGCTTGTGCTCCAGGCCCTTCGCAAGCCTCACTGCCCTTCTTTGGAGCTGTCCTTCCTGTACTGAGGGGCTCAGAGCTGAGCAGAGCCCAGCTGGCACGTGACCAGCCTTCGCAAGCCGCGTAAAAGGCCTCTGTGCAGGTCCTCTCCCCGCAGCCTGCCCCGCTGCTCCAGCAGCCCCGGGCTGCTCAGTCGCCAGCAGTGTTTGTGAACCAGTCCTAAAGGAAGCCAGCAGCCACTGCTCAAACCCGAGAGCTCTGGCAGCGTCCCTGCGAGATGGGCATCTCTGGGCTCCTTCCAGGGCGAAGCCAGGCTGGTTTTAGCTTCCTCTCTGGCCAGAGGGAGATGGCTATGAATAGCATTTCCTGTTTGGGCACACACAGCTTCCTCTGCACTTGCCCCAGTGCCCATCGCGCTCTCTCAGAGGCCCTCTGGCCGCCTTCCCACAACCTCTGGGTTAACTGCTGAATCAGCGGTTCAGCTTTGTTCTCCTACAGGTCTGTTTGTGTTGCTGCTGCCTTTGGAGCCCACGAGGGACTCTGCGAGGGACCGTTCACAAAGCGAGGACGGGGAGCGTCAGCGAGACCGCTCCTGTGAGCGCGGCGCCCGCTCTGCGGAACGAAGCGCACGGCCGCCACGGAGCCAAAGCGCAACCGCCGTCACCTGCCCGGCTTCCCGCGCTCGCACGGAGCTGGAATTTCAGCGCAGGAGCAGCACCTGCTCGGAACGGCGGTGGCCAGCCCACCGCGAGAGCCTCTCCTCCCCGCTGCCCTGCCCTGCTCAGACCACACTCGGGGCCACAGCCAGGCTGGCCTTCAACACCTGCAGGGACGTGGACTCCACCCGCGCCCTGGGCAGCCCAGTCCAGGCTCTGAGCTTCCTGACATCCAGCCTGACCCTCCCCTGGTGCAGCCCCCCTCACGAGCCCTCTCTGCGCCCGCTCATCCAGCGGCTTTTAAAGACAGATCAAAACCGCGTGAAAGTCTGCGACTCTACCTCTCCGTTGAAGAAGCAGAAGATCGTGGCCACCAGCAGACCCTGTAAAATAAAGAGGTTCTGCTTTATTTCACACAGATGGACTTTGCCGGGTTCGTGACTAGAGGCTCCTCGTAAGGTGCAGCCCCAGGCAGCAAAGGAAAGGCCGTGTAAGCCCAGACTTGGGGAATCCCTCCTTACAGAGACAGTGCCAAAGGGCAAGGGACCAGCTTCGGCTCCGATGTCTCCTGAAGAGACGGAAACGCAGCCTAACGGGGGAGCTAAAGCCCTCAAACACGAGGAGAAGGGGGCGACTGCTGCCGCGCTCCCTTCCCACGCCGACTGCCGTCACGCTGCGGGAGCGGAGCCAGCCGAGCGCCTCTCACCTGGTAGTGCATCAGGATGTGCATCACATAGTCATAGACCTCCTCAGCAATCCGGCCCTCCGGTCGCCACGGAAACAGGACAAACTCAATGCCGAGGAGCGGGACGAGGATCAGCGTCGCTCTCACGGCCTTCATGTACAGGTTCGACTCTGCCTTGTGGGTGTCCTTCAGCTTGGTTATGAGAACGCGGACAATGTTCAGCAGGAAGAAGAGGTTCACCTGCCAGAGAAGACGGCCTGAAAATTATCCTGCCCCAGAAGATCACTGTCAAACCGCTGCCACGAAGAGCCACCGGCACCTCCAGACACAGAGCACCTCTGACGGCCCTCCCGAGGCCAAGGGAGGCCACGGAGCGAGCGCTGAGCTCATCCCCTGCATCCTCCTCACGCTCTGCCGCGCTCCGTCACTCCCACAGCTCTCACGGGTGAGCGAGCGCAGAGCTCATGCGCGCGCAGAGAAGATGTCGTGGCCAGCCAGCCGCGGCGGGTAGCTGGAGCAGCAGCTCCATCACGGAACATCAGCATCGGAAAGGACCTCGGAAGATCACCCAGCCCAGTCCCCCTGCCACAGCAGGGTCCCCCAGACCCAGTCATTAGGGATGGGAAGGGACCTTTGAAGATCACCCAGCCCAGTCCCATCCCCCTGCCACAGCAGGGTCCCCCAGATACAGTCATTAGGGATGGGAAGGGACCTCGGAAGATCACCCAGCCCAGTCCCCCTGCCACAGCAGGGTCCCCTAGATCCAGCAGCACAGGGACACACATTAGGGACGACACCATGTGTTTGTCCCCGCGGTCACAATGACACTGTTTGTTCATCAGCAGTAACAGCAATTCCTGAAAGAACCTAGAGCCAGAAGCACCTTGAGAGCTCGGTCAGCCCCATCACCTTGCCAGGGGCACAGAGTCAAGACAATGCTCCACAGTGGCCCCATCAGGGAAGGCAGAGACCTAGGGTCTGGCCCTGTCGCTGTGCCCAGATGACGGTTTCTTCTCGCCAGCAGCTCTGTGGGCACAAGAGGGAACGAAGCCGGCAGACAGAGGGATCTCTTCTTTTGAAAAAGACGAGGAGGTCCTGGTCTGGGGGAGGCCTCTGTCTGGCCCTGGAACAAATGCCGGGCGCGAGAGCCCTTTCAGGCCCCTGTGACACCGTGTTCTCCACGGCGCTGGCAGAAGCCCTTCATGTCAGTTGGGGATTTCAGGATAAGCAGCTGGGGACTGTTGTGGCAACAGACCCGAGGTTGTATTTATATTCCCCTTCACTGCTATTTAAAATCGCTTCAACAGGAAATCGTGTCACAGAGGGAACTGCTGCACGAATCTCTCCTGGAGGCCTCCAGCTACCTTCGAGCTCCGTGTGAGCGACCAAGGTCTCATGACTCCTTCCCGAGGGATTTATTTAGATCTCATGCAGCCCACAGTCCTCACCCAACTTCCTACAGTGCGCGCAGAGACCAGAGATCCTTCCTCCACAGCTAAATTTAAACCTCCTCCTCGACTCCGGGAGCTCAGCACCACCAGGTCTCGAACACGGACTTTTTGGCCATCAGGCTATTTCTAAGTGGCCCCCTGGGCCAGTGAGGCCCCAGAGCACGGCGAGCAGCACCCGGGGAGTTTGCCAGCAGGGCACGGAGAAGGACAGGGCGAGCGGCAGCAGAAGTGTGAAACAAGGGACCCGGATGAGCTGCATCCAGGGATCAGGACCAGCTCTGGCACCAGCGAGGCAGTGAGCAGGGCGTTCGCTCGTGCGCGAGGAGAAGGGGGCCGGTGCAGCCACCCGCATTTACAGGAGCGGACTGGCTGTGTTGGTTTCCAAGGCCCCGCAGCAATCCCGCTCAGGAAACGGGGCAGCACTCGAGGAGCCCGCCAACCGAGACCCACGTGGTCCCTCTCTCTAAACGCACGGCTGGGCAGCAGAACGCCAGCAGCTCCACGGAGACCTGCACAGGGAACCGGACGAAAACGGAACCGAAGGCAGAGCGGCAGGCCTAGATGAAGAGAAATGCCTGCACCCGTACGGGACCTCAGTGCTGGTCCTGGGCGACTCGGTCTAGGCCGTCCTGCTCTGGCAGGGGACTGGGCTGGATGATCTCTCGAGGGCCCTGCCAATCCCTGATGCTCTGTGAGCCTGTGACTCGCTCCTGTTCTCACTGACATTCAAGCCCGATGCCCTGACACAGCCGTCTCAGCGTTTTGATCTCTGTCTGCTGTGACAGCCGACAGCCTCTCTCCTCCTCCCCGCGGTATCTCTGGGAACAGGGCTGCTCAGGCAAAAACCTGTGAAGCAGGGGTGGAGCGAAGCCAGCTCCTCTCCAAAGGCAGCCTTTGGCAGGGCGCTGGCCGCAGTTACGTAACCACGGGGCCGTGAGAGCGGCGCTGCTGTCAGCGTTACGTAACGCTGGATCGCGCCGTCAGCAGCGCACAAGCCTTCAGCTGCCGTCGGCTCCGGCGATCGCAGCACCGACCCCGGCCTTCACCTGGCAGCCCTCCCCGTGCTGCAAGCAGCAGCAGCGCCTTCTCCCTCGCTATCTGGCTGGAGCCGTGCTCGCGCTGCTTCAACGCCTCCTGCAGCAGGTCCTGCTCGGTGAAGTGTGACGACGGTCTCTGGCAGGCGAGCTGCTGAAGCAAACGAGGGTGCTGGTGATCTTTGAGGTCCCTTCCAACCCCTAGTGATTCCGTGACCCTTCGCTGTTTGCGAGGTCCAGGCACAGCTGTTTCATCTCACGTCTCCAGCCCCAGCTTCTCTGAATTGACTAATGACACCGCTTTGCGGAGCTGGAGAGGGAAACGACTCCTTTAAGGGACGGCAGCGTCACAGACAAGCTGCGTGGTTGTGTTTAACCATGATCAGTCCTGCGTGGTTTTCAGGTGGATGGACTGAGGCAAGAGAAACACTAGAGGAACACCTGCAGTCAGCTCCTGAGCAACTCTGCAGCAGCCAAGGCAACGCTGCAAAGAGCATCAGAGAATCACGGGGTCACACAGGTTGGACAAGACCCCTGGGATCATCGAGTCCAACCACGTTCCTGTGCGACTTGGCCTGCAGATGAACACACGGCGTCATTGTGACCATGGAGGTGAACACGCAGCGTTGTCCCTGATGTGTGTCCCTGTGCGACTGGATCTAGAGGATCCTGCTGTGGCAGGGGGTTGGACTGGGTGGTCTCTCGAGATCCCTTCCAATCCCTAATGTTCTGTGATTCTGTGATCAACTCTACTCTACAGATCCCCCAGCACCACATCTAAGCGACTTTCAAACTCACCCAGGGATGGGGACTCAAGCCCCACCCCAGGCAGCCCATCCCAGGGCCTGACCACTCTCTCTGGGAAGAATCTCTTCCTGATGGCCAGTCTGATCCTCCCCTGTTGGAGCTGGAAGCCCTTCCCTCTGCTTCTGCCTCTACTGACCTGTGAGCAGAGCCCAGCAGCAGCATCTCTGCAGGGTCCTTTCAGGCAGCTGTAGAGAGCAATGAGGTCTCCCCTCAGCCTCCTCTTCCTCCAGCTACCCAGCCCCAACTCTCTCCATCTCTCCTCATCAGAGTGATTCTCCAGGCCCTGACAGGTTAAGTGGAAGTCCTACAACTGACTGTGCCCTCTAAAAATCATAGAATCACAGAATCATCAAGGTTGGGAAGGACCTTCGAGACCACCAAGTCCAACTGTCCGCCCTACAACCACAAACCACTAAAGCACCTCCTGAAACCTCATGTCTGCCCAGTTTTTTGGCCCCTCCACAGATGGTGCCTCCACCAGCTCCCTGGGCAGCCTGTTCCAGGTTGACAGCAGCTTGAGGCTCTTCTGGACTTTCTAAGGCCATGAAGAGCAGCCCGAGAACAAAGAAAACCCCCCAGGTATGATCTGGGAGACGCCTACCAAGAGAGCAGCACAGATGGGGCCGTGGATGATGTACAGCAGGTGAGTGTCGGAGCTGATCCAGCAACTAGAGAAAACAAGCAGGGAGAGAAAACAAACGGGCGTTTCATTACCGTGTCACGGGACACTCCTCCTCGGAGGAGACGAGGGCAAAGCGAGCGGAGAGGCTGCTTACTTGTCGTTGTAATACAGGCTCCTGGCGACGGCGTGGATGCAGGCCGGGATCAGCGGGAAACCTGGGCAGAGAAAACAGCGTCACGCGACGGCCGAGCGGCTGGCGCGAGCCCTCTGCGCTTCCACCTCAGCCCAGCTGCCCCTGCGGAGCAACCCTGGTGCCACGTGCTTGGATTTCTTTCTCAGGGGCGAATGAATCTGGCGAGAAGGGCCCTTTAGGGGTCTTCCCGTCCTACCCCCGGCAGTGAGCAGGAGCATCTCTTGCTCCTTGTCCTGTCACTGGGTGCCCCAGAGCAGAGCCTGGCTCCATCCTCCTGACACCCACCCTTCACATACTCTACATTCATGGGGTCACCCCTCAGTCTCCTTTTTTCCCAGCTCAAGAGCCCCAACTCCCTCAGCCTTTCCTCAGCAGGGAGATGCTCCCCTCCCTCCATCATCTCCGTGGCTCCGCGCTGGAAATGGCCAGGCTTGGCCTGTTAGCTTTGACACGGGTATCACTGCAGACCTCCAGCTGCAGGCAGACACCGTTTGCTCGGTGAACAATGCAGGTCAAATGGAACAGCTGGAAAAATAAACCCCTGGCTATCTTTAACTCTGCTCTGACCCTCCACTGCAGCCACGGCGAGACTTCTCTGAAAACAAATCTTCAGTCCTGAACAAACATCTCTGAGATGAGGAACAATGAATAATTACTTCTTAATGTCTTTTTTTGTCAGAGGAGCCTATTTTCTCTGTCGAAAGGAGGAGCCCCTTCCTGACTGCAGAAACGCATAATCTCTCGCTCGGTGAAGACAGAGGTCCCCAGGACTTCCTGTGCCAACCCTTCTAAGCCTGTTAAAACACTGCGGACAAAGGAAAGGGGCGTCCCATCATCCTAGCACAGCACCAGTCAGCTTGGGAAAGACCCTTGAGATCGCCCAGTCCAACCCAAGATCCCTCACTAAAGCCCCTTAAAAATGCAGCTCATGGCCCCAGGCTGGCAGCAGAGCACCCCAGCTTTCTCCAGGGAAGTCTCCAAAGCTGCAATGTTTATTTTAAATAGAGAAACCCCCCCGTTTCCAGTAGTTAATGAGACAATGCTTGAGTTTTTGGGGGTTTCTTTGGCCAGTGCTGGCAGCTGCTCCCTGCAGCCATGTCAGCTCTCAGGGACCAGAGCCCTCCAGAAGTGCTGCCAGGCATCAGAGCCGGGGCTGGAGAGGGAGCGTCTGCCCCTGGAACAGAGGAAGGGAATGGTGTGGTTTGCCTGACTGCACTGGGCTGCCAGCCTGGGGGAGAAGGCAAGGTGGGATCGGGGAGGCAGGGGTGCGTGAAGCACCTAGAAGCGTCGCTGCTCCACAAAGCCGGGCTGCTCAGTGCTGCCCACGGGGACCAGAGTGGGAGCAGCCAGCCCCCCAAGCCCTCCACACCAGGACAAACCACACCAATCCCTGTTCAAAGCTCTCAGCTCAGAGAGGCAAAGGTACAGCTGTTTGGATTCTCGTTAGGAGACCGCGCGGGCCTGAAAGCCCAGAGCAGGGAGCTGCCTACCCCAGCCGAGAAGGTAGTACCACAGCAGGTGCTGCTTCTCCGCGAACACGGCCACCACGATGAGCGTGTGCAGGTAGATGCCCTCGCACAGCATCCAGAAGTAGTTGCAGCCCATCAGGTACAGGTAGATGAACTGCGACACTTTGCAGCTGACCTGGAGAAGGAAGCAGAGCGTGAGGGCAAACTCAAAGCGGCAAACGACCTCAGAACTCTGTCTGCAAAACATCAGGTGCTCGAGCCGAATGGTGATGCTGACTCTGCCGGCCACCACCAACCGCAAACGGCGACCAGCCACCGCATACAGCTACTCCAGGGAATTACTGACCTCTCCAAAACGCTTACAACCCTCCCAGTTTTCACCAGGAAACACTTCACCTGCAGATCTGGAGACAGCAGATTGTCTTTTTGTCCTTCTTACAGAATGTCAGGGATCGGAAGGGACCTCGAAAGATCAGCAGGTCCAATCCCCCTGCCGCGGCAGCAGGATCACCGTTACTGCCCTTCCTCAGTGAAATCAACTGTTGGCACCTCCCTGGCATCCAGAACAGGCTACAAGCATTAAGATGTCTGAGTGCCAAGGTGGGTTGTGGAAACTGAGAAGAGCAGGTCATGAGGTTCTGCCTCTTAGACTGGTTTTGACTATTTTGAAATCTGAAGCGTTGCAGGGCCGCCCAACGGGGACACTGCTCCCAAACACTGCGCAGCATTTCACCACCTCCTCGTGGCTCAGCCCTTCGGTGTCGCCGAGCGTTTGACCCCGCAAGGCACTTCCACTTACTGGGTTGGTGGCGACTAGCTCCTGGTTGTTGGCGACGGCGGTCAGGGAAATGATCGTCACGACGGAGTTGCAAACGAACGAGAAGAACAGATTTTTGTGCAGGGTGATCCTCTGGCAGCTCAGGCTCCTGGGAAAGAGAAACGAGAACACATGAACGCACTGGAGGGAGAATCACAGAACACGAGGGACTGGAAGGGGCCTCAGAAGATCACCCAGTCCAATCCCCCTGCCCGAGAGCAGCTGGATGGACACGGGGACGAGTCCAGAGGGGTCTGAACTGCTGCAGCGCTGGAGCCTTACGACAGCCCCTTGCTCAGCTCCCGTCTCACAACCCTTTGGGGTCTTTGGAAACGTGTCTGCGTGCGGTGTGGGTTTTCCTACAGCGCTTCTATATGGAAAGAGAGGCCGGGCCGGGCCGCAGCGCGGGGCTGTGAACAAACAGGCTCTGAAGACCTCTGGAATTGTGTCTTATTGTTCGGCTCCAGGGCAGAGGCAAGGAAAAGCACGTACAGCGAGCGGGGCCATCTCTCGGGGTCATCCAGCAGCTGTTCCGGTTGAATACCGAACACGCCCATCCACACCCACATCCACCCAGACACAGAAACTGCTGAACGATCACCGGACGAGAAGCAGGACAGCAGGCCTGATGACATTTCAAAATTCACTCTGCCCTGGGCCATAAAGGCAGTTTTGCCTAAGCTTCCCCACCCTCCCTCCTTTGTTAGCCTTCCTACGGTGCTTTCTCGACCGCTTTTCTGAAGGACGTAACAGCCCTCAGTCACTTCACTCCGTAACCGGGATTTTGAAACACTTACATGACCTACCCTTGGATTAGGCTGTAAAATCAATCAGGATTTCCTGCTACACCGAGTCTCTCCCTTCCTGTGTCTTGAGCATTAAGGAAAAATCTATCTCCCCAGCATTTTTCCAAAAGAGAAAGGTACCACTGGCCAAAGCTCCCGGCCTCTTTGGGATCTCACAGTTAATGCACTTGGGGACCGCAGCGTTCAGCGACCGAGACCCCACAGGCACCCGAGGGGAAGGACTCATTCAGCTGAAACTAACTTCAAGTGACTCGGGAATAACCTGGATCTAGGGGACCCTGCTGTGGCAGGGGGACTGCACTGGAGGCTCTTTGGAGGTCCCTTCCAAACCCTGATGTTCTGTGATTCTGTCTCTATCAATCGGTCGGTTATTTCAGGTGGGGAGTTTGTCTGACTGGGTCGGGGAGGGCATTTGCCACGTTCCAGGTGCCCTTCTCCCTGAACACAGGGTTTTGTAAAGCGTTTCAGTGCCTTGGCTGGCTTTGTCCATGAAAACCATGTCTCGTGTCTTATTTTACTTACTATTTTAACGGGAAAGCGAAACACACGCGCGACCGGAGTGACACTAACTACAGAACAACCCAGCAAAGCCACTGGAAGAAGTCGCTGTTACGCGTCGTGGGTGCCTCCTCAGAGAGGAAGAGCTGAGTTCCCAGTACAGGGCCCATCTCATGCCATTAACTGAGGAACTCCAGGCCACACGGAGAACAGGAATTATAAACTCACAGAATCACAGAACATCAGGGGTTGGAAGGGGCCTCCAAAGATCAGCCAGTCCAATCCCCAGCCACAGCAGGATCCCCTAGATCCAGTCCCACAGGAACACATCCAGGTGGGTTTGAAATATCTCCAGAGAAGGAGACTCCAAAACTCCCCTGGGCAGCCCCTCTGGCACCCTCACTGGGAAGAAGGTCCTTCTCACATTGATGTGGAACCTCCTGTGTTCCAGCTGACACCCACTGCCCCTTGTCCTATCACTAGATGCCCCTGAGCAGAGCCTGGCCCCATCCTCCTGACATGAAGAAGGAATTGGCCAAGCATTCCCACTAAGCGGACTTTCTGAAGAGAACACTGACTTTCAAATGAGAAAACCCAACACACAAGCCCAATTTAATCTGAAACTGCAAACAGCTCCAAGCTGAAATGGTTGGTACTGGAAGAGCCGAGGACATTGGAAAGAAACCCCCTCAGTTCTCCTCTGGAGGAAAGCCCCAGCTTTCTAGTGAAATCTAGAGCCGTCGTGCCGGTCGGCAGTTCCGCAAGCGCTGCCTGCAAGCTGGCAGAACACGTGCTGCGGGGCCGTGCTAGACCCAACGGCCGCCCCACACAATGGCAGCGAAGCAGCAAGGCCCCCACCTGTTGAAGCTGTGAATAATTCCACCCGCTTCGGGCGACACATAATACACCCGGGATTCATCTTGGGCCTGAAATACCCTGCTGCTCCTAAAAATACTCCAGAGGAACTGTCCACCCCGAAAGAACAGCGTGTAGGGGACTGCAACTTCCCTTAAGGTCTGCGGCTTCCTTTTGCACCCCCGCGCTCCCGACAGTGTGGTTTCTGGGTCGGGATCAACCCCATGAGCTCCTGCTGCCAGGGGGAGGGGGAAAAGTATGCTGGAGGGGAGGTGATCCTGCTGCCAGGGGGAGGCTTCGACAACCTCGCCGTCGTGACAATGGCAGTGGAAGAGAGCAGCTGTTGTGCACCCAGTGCCACCAGCCAGGCTGCAGCTGCCTTCAGACCGCAGCAGAGGACTTCAGTTCCGGCAGCAGCAGAGCCCGTCTGTGAGCAGAATCAAGCCTCTCCAAGGACTCAGAGCCAGTTCACACGTTGGCTCTCGGGAGGGAAAGTCAGTCTGGAGAAGGGAAGCGCTGCTGTTCCCCGTCTTGTGCAACAAGTCACTAATGACACCCCACAAATCACGGGAACGCAGCATCACAGAACACTAGGCACTGGAACAGAGCTCGAAGCCCTTCCCTCTGCTTCGGTTGCTAATGCCCTGTGAGCAGAGCCCAGCACCAACATCTCCACAGTGTCCTTTCAGAGAGCTGCAGAGAGCGATGAGGTCTCCCCTCAGCCTCCTCCTCCTCCAACTCAACAGCCCCAGCCCTCTGCCCATCAGACGGAATCTTGATCGTTTTGACTGAAAGGAGGACTGTGGGAACCCCCGCTGGTAACCGGTAAGAGACCGCGAATGACTCACTTGAAGTAGAAGAATATGCCGAGGGAAATCAGCAGGGAGGCAATGGACAGGCCGTGCCCGATGATGGCCAGGTAGTACAAGTTCAGAGCCGTCTGCAACACAAGAACAGAGCCAGGCCCCGTGACGCAGCAGAGCAGCGTCTCAAGCACGCACGTGCACACCACCTCTGCACAGCAAACCGCTGTCCTGGGATTAGACGCGCAGCAAGAGGACTGGAAGTGACGAATGCGGCCGCGGATCCCGCGAGTCTGCCTCTTGCCCCCTCTGCAGAGCACAACAGGCTCCATTGCAGTCGTCACTAGAAATCACAGCCTGGCAGTTAAACACTAGGTTTCTCCTGGCCATTTATCCTCGTTGCTTATAATCATCAGTTGCTCTCCAGAGGTCACAGAATCACAGAGCACTAGGGGTTGGAAGGGACCTCCAAAGATCAGCCAGTCCCATCCCCCTGACAAGGCAGGATCCCCTAGATCCAGCTGCACAGGAACACGTCCAGGCAGGTTTGAAAGGTCTCCAGAGAAGGAGACTCCACAACCCCCCTGTGAGCTCCTTCTCAGATTGATGTGGAACCTCCTCTGTTCCAGCTCACACCCACTGCCCCTTGTCCTATCACAGGGTGCCCCTGAGCAGAGCCTGGCTCCATCCTCCTGACACCCACCCTTCACATATTGACCAACATTCACGGGGTCACCACTCCGTACCTTCACTTTTTCGTGCGTGTAGATGTTGCACTGGGTGTAGTTTGTCCACGTCCTGTTGCTCTCTGGGTGTCTGAACCAATTCCCACTGGGATCACAGATCTTTGTCACTTTTTCTAAAGCCAAAGTAGAAAGAGAGGAAAACAAAATGGTCAGCACTAAAGTTCTGCATCCTGATGCCTCAAGATTTACCGAAGGAAGACTGGCAGACTAATGACAGCTCTACTAACAGGAGTTTTAGAGGCTCTGCTTCTTGCTACGAGTGCAGAGAAATTAGAAGCCACTAGTTCTGCCTGGCAAGGGAAACGGAGGATGTGTTTCCTTAACAAAGAGATTTCCCTCCTCCAATCCAGCAAGTACCAAAATGTGTCAAACTAACTATTGGATCACAGAGTCGCTGAACATTAGGGGTTGGAAGGGACCTCGAAAGATCATCCAGTCCAACCCCTTGCCACAGCAGGATCCCAGTCACACAGGAACGTGTCCTAGAGCTACGCGTAGGTGCAGAGGCCCAACACACACTCACCTGAGGGGTTGAAATCCTGAAAGTAGTCAGGGCAGCGCTGCACTGACACAGTTCCAGCAGCAACATCGCTCCAGCACAACCAGCCGTCCCACGTCCTGTTACAGTAAGAACCTGCGTGCAAGTGGAGACCTGACAATGAAGTACCAGCTCTGCTCGTGTAACAGTCTGGCAGAGGCAGGATGTGAGGCAGAGCAAGGGAAGGTGCTCGCGTGCAGCAACGAGACACAAAGAACACAGCTCCGTAAGGTTCAGCACCGCGCAGTCGCAGACTCGTGGAGCAGTAGGGATCGGAGGGGACCTCGAAAGATCACCCAGTCCAATCCTCCCGCCACAGCAGGATCTCCTAGGTCCAGTCACACAGAACATGGCCACAGCATCACACAACTTAGCTCCAACAACCCAACAAGTGAGGTTCCAAACAAGAGAGTTTTCTGTTTTTAAAGGCAGAGATGTGACCGGGGAGACAGAGGGATCATAAAAGCGTGAAAGCAAGCGGTGAGGTTCATCAGCCGTCGTTTCTAAGCTGAGTAGCTCTTCAAATCAGTGCTTGCTTATTCAAGCTAAAAGCTTGGTTTTACAGGGGGACTGGACTGGATGATCTTTCGAGGTCCCTTCCAATCCCCAATGTTCTGGGGATTCTGCGGTGCAGTGTGTGACGCTGCGGGCAGGGAGCGTAACCCGCCCTCTGCTTTATCTCCGTGAATCCCACCGTCGTGCTGCTAAAGACATCCTCTAGACACAGTTCCAGCCTGCAGACTGATGGCTGGGGAGACAATGGATGCCTAGAACTCAAGGATTCCAGAGCACGAGTTGCCTCTGTGAAATCTGGTGAGCAAGTAACCTCTACCTTCTTTCCTGTGGATAGGGTCCTGCATGATCTTCTGGTAGCACTCGTACTGAGCCGTCATGATTTTGTTCCGCGTCACGCTCAGGTGCAGCAAGTCCTCAGTCATGTTCTGATGCCCTTCCGCCGGTATCGCGGCCGCCAAAACCTGCAGAGGCAAGGAAACGGGCTGTTTTTAGCAAGTCACAGGCAAGCTCCAGGGGAACCTTCTTTAAGCGACAACCATTGCGCATCTTATGCTTCAAACATGGTTTTACTGAGGGAAAACTATCTTCACATCCCCTGGCTGACGGTGTGGAGTGCTTGTGTTCCAGGCAGCCCTTCTCCCTGGCTGTGGTTTGTCTGGATCCCGACAGACATTTCCGGAAGGGATTTGTAAATCGGAATGGAAATCTGCACGAAAGCGCTGGCACGGCCAGAGGACAGGAGCAGCTTTTCGTGGAATCCTTGACTGGCCAGGGTTGGGAGGGACCGCAAGGATCACCCAGTGCCAACCCCTGCACAGGCAGGGACACCTTCCCTAGAGCAGGTTGCTCAGGGCCCCGGCCAACCTGCCCTTCAGCACTGCCAGGGATCAATGGGGCAGCCACCACTGCCCTGGGCAACCTGTTCCAGCATCTCCCCACCCTCCCAGCAAAGAGTTGGTTCCTCGTGGCCAACCTCAATCTCCCCTCGTCAAGTCTGGACCCCTTTCCCCTTGTCCTCTCGCTACCACCCCTGTCAAAAGCCCTCCCCAGCTCTCTTGTAGCCCCCTTCTTTCAGAGATTGGGAGGCTGCTCGAAGGTCAGTGGGGAGCCTCCTCTTCTCCAGGCTCAACAACCCCACCTTGCTCAGCCTGTCCTCAGAGGGGAGGTGCTCCAGCCCTCTGAGCATTGAGTTACTCCCCTCTGGACCCCCTCCAGGAGCTCTGTGTCCTTCTGATGTGGGGGACTCCAGAACTCGACCCAGAACTCCAGGTGGGGTCTCCCCAGTGCAGAGTGGAGGGGGACAATCCCCTCCCTCGACCGACTGTCACTGCTGCTGTTGCTGCAGCCCAGCACACGGTTGGCTCTCTGGGCTGCCAGCGCTCACTGATGGCTCCTGTTCAACTTCTGCTCCACTCCCACCCCCAAGTCCTTCTCCTCAGGGCTGTCCTCAATCCTTTCTCCTCCCAGTCTGTATTGGTGCCCGGGACTGCCTCGATCCCGGGCCCTCGTAGAACTTGGTGCCGCTTTGCAAACCTCCTTAAACTCTCTCCGAGCTCCACTGGTCTGAAAGGCACCAGATTCGGGCTCCAAATGACCCTATCTGAGAAGAGCCATCCCATCCACTGCATGTCCTGAAGCTCTGGGCTTGGCTAGAGCTCTCTGGCTTCTCCACAGTCTCGTGAAACATAAAGCCAACCCTCAGAGCACAAAAAGGTCTTCAAAAACATCCAGCATCCACTTTCAGCTGTTAAAGTTAATTAGTTGTTAAAGCTAATTAAAAACCAAAAGCACGTAAGAAAGCAGCTGCTAAACAAACGCTGAACTTCCAAAGAAACCCAGTGTTTTGTGGGAAGCTACCAAAAGGGATGGGAAGCAAAGCTGCAGATGGAAGTAGCAAATCACTGTCACAGAAGGGGCGAAAGGAACAGTTCTGAGGATGTGCTCTGACTCCAAATCAGACATCTCCTCCCCCTTCCCTGGGGTCTGCGTTGCTCTGCTCGCAGACAACTTGTCCACTGCTGTAGCAGTGTTGGCTGCCAGCAGATGATGTGCTGCTCCTCGGCCACGGAAAGCAGAAGGACTGGAGGTAGGGAAAGATGCTGCTGTGCTGAGCACAAGCCTGCTCCTGCACCTCCACAGCGTTCTGCACACACGTGTTGAGCGCAGACGCGACTTTAACCTCCCGTGTGACTCACCGCAGCAACTGATAAGAAGAGCAGCAACAACAGGATCCGGTGCTTTGCCATTGTCATAGCTGGTGCGGGAGGTTTCATACCGGGGTTGGAATAATCCCAGCTGCAGTGGAAAAAAAGGGAGGAGGACACTGAGTCACTTGTGACAGCCCAAAGTGATAAAAACCACTTCTTCCTTTATGAACTCCAACAGAGCGACGGAGGTCCCCTCCACTTCTATTCACACCTAGCGACACCGTGAGATACGGCGATGGAGATGTACAACACGACGGAAACAAGATGTTCTCAACTCACCAGCTGAATCACAGACTCATTCAGGTTGGAAAAGACCCCTGGGATCATCGAGGCCAACCACCAACCCTGTTCTACAAGTGCGTCCCCTTAGGGGGGACACTGAGGGACAGTGATCAGGTAAAAGGCCCTCATTTCTGAGGGAACCACTCCTGCCAGAAGCTGGGCTGAGCTGCTCGGAGAGCGTCACACCGCACGGCTCACAGCGCTGCCTGTGGGAAGGACTCCATCCCCCTCAGAGTGAGGTAGTTAACAAGGCTCTGAAGTAAGAGTCAGGCAACAAACCCAAGGAGCTCTGGGTACCACAGTTTCATGGCACTAGAATTCACAGAATCACAGAACATCAGGCATTGGAAGGGACCTCCAAAAACCATGCAGTCCAAAACCCTGCCACAGCAGGATCCCCTAGATCCAGTCGCACAGGAACATGCCCAGGCTCACAGGTGTTGGAGACGTTGTAAGACAGAAGCCAGGCTCAAAGCTCTTCCCTCTATCTCTGTCTGCCAGCGCTTTCTTCAGGAGCAGTGGTGGCCCAACAGCAGTCACTCTGTTCCTGAGGAACAGAGTGCACAGAGAAGAAGGAGTACAGCATCTCCGTGTTACTGCCCTACAATTTTGTGGCGACTCCAGGCATCGCGTGGTAGCCAGTCTCCGCACGAGCCGTTTATTTCTCGGGCCACACGCCGTGCGTGCTGCATGGTCTCTGGCTCAGTGCAAGTAGGAAGTCAGGTGTAGTTCAGTTCACAAAGCTGGTTCACGTCTCTCCTCTTGTCCGCTAGCGTGGCGAGTTCTCCCGTCGCTCGCCAGAGGCAGTGCAGCGAGCGCAGCAGCATGTGCAGATCAGATTACCCAGATGAAATTACTCCTCTCCACGTTTCCCATTAATAGCTGTTGGCTACCAGTCAGAGAAGTCACTTCTGCACCGAACACAAGCTACTAGCACTGACTGCCCACAGTCTTGGCCAGTTCTAACGCACCTAGAGCCACCAGAACCACGAGAGAGGTGCAGTTTGCTGCTGGGGAGGAGAGAACCCTCCCTTTTCTTCTTTCCACCTCACGCGTTTGGATAACGTTGTGAATCATCCTGAGAAAAACCATGAGCTGTGGAGGCCCAGGTACAAACCCAGACCAACCAAAGGAAGAGAAAACATCCAAAACCCACCCAATGTGGAGAGGTGGCGGTGGGTCTCTGCTCCTAAGACTCTGGCAACAGAACGAGAGGAAATGGTCTTGAGCTGTGCTGGAAGAGGTTTGGATTAGACCCTGGGAAAAATGTCTTCACTGACAGTCCCCCTTGAGTCTCCTCCATTTTCACAAGGAACAGGGAGCAGGGAATTAGACTGGATCCTTACGGGTCTCTTTCAAGCTGAGATGCTCTATGATTCTTTTCATACCCGCAGAACAAGGTCTGTTCCCCCAAAGAAGATTCCTCCATCTCCAAGCACTCACGGAATCACACTAGGTTGGGGATGGGAAGGGACCTCGGAAGACCAACCAGCCCAATCCCCCAACTCTTCTGACCTAAAGCGGTGCCAATACGAATCGACCCCTTCATGGAGCCCCTTTCTCAGATGCCTTGAGCTCTCTCCCGCGGACAGTAGCGCTCCGAGTCGGCAGAGAGTGCACTGCGGCTCGGCGTCTCCTTTCAGCCGGCGTTTTCCCTCGAACGCCTCTGGTGCTGTTTACCGAGTGCTGACCCACAGCAGACACAAAGGTTTCTTTGTGAAAATGTTTACAGCATGAAGCAATTTTCTCCAGGGGCCGAGTTTTTAAAGGCTTTTGTCGTTCCTCCGTTGCCACGTGCTAGTTTTACAGAGAGCAGCGCTGCCACAGCTCACAGCCTTTTCCCAAGGTCAGCACAAGGCAGCGGGAACAGGAGAGGGGGTTAACCGAAACGCATCACCGCTGCTGCTCTTGCTTTTCCCCAGAGCTTACCCTGCAGGCATTTTCCCACTGGCCCCGACCCAGTTTGGCCGGGAAGAGTTCACAGGTTCTGCATTATTTTCTTCTAGATTCCCGTTTCAAACCGCGAGGATTTACACCAGAGCCCGTGCCCGCCTTCCGCTCTAAATGTTCTGCTCAGAGTTGTAAACTGTAACTCAGAAAGAGTCAACGATGAATTCGTAGGTGGACCGTGCCCAGAGCAGGATGGGGAAGGAGCAGGTGGTCCGGAAAGGGAGCTGGTTACGTGCCAGCACAAACACGGTCCCGCTGCACCAGAGCTGCCGTCCCAACCAGGGGGTCACTAGTGGTCAATGACCTGGAGAGAACTGATGAGTGAGATACAGATCAATTCTCCACGGAAATGCCAGGGCCACTGCAGTCCTCTGATTTTTGGGCTGCATTTCGTGATCTAACTGCCATAATTAACTTCAAAATACACACAACTCCAGAGCGAAGCAACCCCAAAGCGTTCGTCTTTTCACTGGCGAGAGCCTTTGGTCCGCCTCAGAATGACACTTCAGACCTCAAGTTTGTGCCTCATAGCAACACTCTCTCTCGTGGGGTTTCAGGAGGATGGAGCCAGGCTCTGCCCAGGACAAGGGGCAGTGGGTGTGAGCTGGAACAGAGGAGGTTCCACATCAATGTGAGAAGGAACTTCCTCATGGTGAGGGTGCCAGAGCCTTGGCAGGGGCTGCCCAGGGGGGCTGTGGAGACCTTTCAAACCCACCTGGACCCATTCCTGTGCAACTGGATCTAGGGGATCCTGCTGTGGTGGGGGGGATGGGACTGGATGGTCTCCCCAGGTCTCTTCCCTAATGCTCTGTGATTCTGTGATTTGCTATTCAAAAAAAGCTCAAGTAGATTCCAGTCGGCTTCAGAAGAGCGTTTTGTCCCAAACAAAATAAAGCACCAGCTACATCAAAGCCTTTACCAGGTCAGCAGAAGTCACCCCAGTTCAGAGCATTCCTCTGAAATGTAAAGCACTGTCTGCCAGAAGTCAGGAGGGCAAGATCTGGAGTATTTTAGCTGTTGAAGAGGAGACCCTGCACATTAGCCTGCGCTAAACTATCCAAACTACTAAGCCATCCGAGAGAAGCCAAGAGCACACAGCCACTCAAACCAACCTGTTCAACTCCGGTGGCCTGAAGGTTTGCTTCGAATGAACTGCTCGTATTTGCCACCTTGCCTGTGGCTGTTGATCTTCTCCTCCTCTAAATCTCATTTCAGCAGCCGATGGCTCAGAGTGCTCTACGTGTCACAGATCGTCAGGGATTGGAAGGGACCTCGAAAGATCACCTAGTCCAATCCCACAAAGGCGTTTGTGGGACTGAAGGTCAAATCAAGAGGTAGTTACAATAATCTCAACGATGTGGGAAGAAGTGACCTTCTGTGTCATTTTTTGAAGCCCACAGCTGCACAGCGGTAGGTGCTCAGCTTCTCCAGACCCACACTGGCACGCGTCTCAGCTACCAAGAATGCCCAAAGCCTGTAGGCAACACAGTGAAGAAGAGCAAAGGCTTGTGGATGACTTCTCATGACAGAAAAGAACGGAGGCGTGGTCTCAAAGGACAGAATCAGGACACAAAGGTTTTATCTTTGCATTTAGAACCGGAGCAGCCCTTCTTGTACCCAACTCTCCTCACGCACTAGCTGCAGAAATCATCCTAAAGCAGCCAGAGCAGCCAGAGCAGCAAAAGCTTTTCCCACTCCCCACGCACATGTTCAAATGAAGATGTGCACCAAGACACGGCTGGAGCCAGGGAGAGCTTCCGTTCACACCACGTCCATATGAGGTGACATTCGTTTTGACGAACGCTGAGGGACGCTATTTTCCCTTCTAGAAGGGAACCCCACAGGCCACCACACCCACAGAAATACTGCCCAAAGCACCCAGGAGTGAAGACACTTGTTTGGCTGGATTTGCTGTCAGTTCAGAAATGAACTCCAGGGTCACACAGGAGCAGTCAGCTTGGCAGAGCTGGTGCTGCTGGGAAAGCCGTTCAGCTTGGAAACACACAAGCATTGGGGGGCCACTGAAGCGTTTCCGTGGCACGCGATCTGTAGGCCACGCATGTAGGTCTGATGGCAGAGAGCTGTGCTAGCTCGCCCCCTCTGAACGGCAGCTGCGAGGATGACCGCAGCGCGGATGTCCTCCGCTCCAGAGGTGCACTGCCGGCGCCAGCGGTCGCACAGCGCACCCCGTCCGTTCCACACGGCCGCGCGGCACCGCTGCCGAAGGATGCGCATCACGCGAAGCCCCCTGCTCTTTGTGCAGCAGAGGCTTTTACAGACGGTGCCAGCTGCGTTCTGTAGGAAGCAGTGCAAATGTTTCCATGAATTCAGCGAAACATCACACGGCCAGGGTGTAGCCGTGGGAAAGACCAGTCTATCTTCCACACAGTCCCTGAAGTCCAATTAATGTTCCTTTAATTGCAAACAGACTTTTCCACATCCTTTCGCAGCGTTCCACCCTCGCTTACCTGAATGCAGATCAAACCAAGCGCTAAGCGTGAGCATAAAAACCCCCATAAACAGGACTCAAAAGCCACTGCCTGGATAACTCAAGCCTTACTCAGAGGAGAGTCTTCATGAAGAGGGAACATTACACAGCAAACAGAGCATTCCAGCGGCTACAGCTAGAACAGAGAGACGAGGATTGAGCGCAGCTATTCTAGTCGGAAATTACACGGCATGTTCTTCGTCCTTCACTCGCTCGCGCGAGCACAGCGTCTCCTCGCCAAATGTAAAGATAATCATAGTGCCAATCAGGCAAAGGCAGAAGCCTGCAGGGGAAAAATCTCAAGGCAAACCTGTCAGAATCGCAGGCAACTGAAAATTTCCACTGCTAGCACGGAGACATTTTTGAAACCCACCTGGCCATGTTCCTGGGCAACTGGATCTAGGGGACCCTGCTGTGGCAGGGGGATTGCACCGAGTGATCTTTCGAGGCCCCTTCCAACCCCTAATGACTGGATCTAGGGGATCCTGCTCTGGCAGGGGGACTGGACTGAGTGATCTTTCGAGGCCCCTTCCAATCCCGAATGTTCTGTGACTCTGTGAAAACATGAGGAGGCTTTACTCTAGGTGTCTCCTTGCTGTGCCCTCACATCCTGCGTTTGTTTTTACAGAGAAAAAAAAAGAAGAGCCACAGAATTCTCATCCTGATTTCACACTCCATTAAAAAATTCCTGGCTCAATCAAAGCCTAATGAATGTTACGGGAAGTTTACCCGAATTAAGTTAAAACATACTCAGTCGAGTTTGTAATTACAGAATCAGAGAGTGTCAGGGATTGGAAGAGACCTCCAAAGACCAGCCAGTCCAATCCCCTCCTTGCCACAGCAGGATCCCCTAGATCCAGTCCCACAGGAACAGTCCAGGTGGGTTTTAAACATCTCCAGAGAAGGAGACTCCACATCCCCCCTGGGCAGCCCCTTCCAGTGCTCTGTCACCCTCACTGGGAAGAAGCCCCTCCTCAGATGGTTGTGGAACCCGCTCTGTTCCAGCTGACACCTGGTGCCCCTTGTCCTACGCCCCTGAGCAGAGGCTGGCTCCATCCTCCTGACACGCACCCATCCTCACGTTGTCTGCCGGTGCCTTAGACACACACGCAGGGCAGCTCATGCTCGTCAGTTTTGCTAACTGAGTTCACTAGCAAAGTTTGGACCTCAGACCTGGAGGCACTGCTTCTCCCAGACCAAGGTATCAAAAGGCTCTGAATAGGAATGACCTTTAGATGGCATTCCTTCCTGCACCCCTTAGCTCTGAAAGACGCCTTCAGGAGGCTGATCCACGCACACGCACTTTGTGTGGAGCCTGGCCTTGCAGCCCTCAGCTGTCACCCTCCCCGGGCTGTAGCTGTGCACTCTGCACAATCTCCTCGCGCTGAGAAATTCTGTTCACAGCTGCTGGCTTGGCAGGGGTTTGTACAGGGAGGGGAGGAGCAGAGCTTTCCACGGGATGGGGAAAACAGTACAAAGCTCTTGCATCGGTGGCCTTGGCGTTGCTGGAGCCAACAGAAACATCATCCAGCTGATCCTACGCGAGGGAACCTTTTGGAAACAAACGCAAAAGCCCTCCACTTCTTTCTGTTGAGGTGGCTGATGCCAAACTTCCTCTGCCGAAACCCAGATCGCTCCAACGTTTGCTTCCTCCTGCTGCTGACAGAGCAGGTGATTTGCTGAGGCAGAGCAGGCAACGAACGCCGTGCTGTGAACTGACCGGCGCATGTGGTGGAGGCACAGCCCTGCCCTGCTCTGAAGCCGCAAGAACAGCCATCTTTCACATTTATCTTTTCCCCAGAGGAACTAAAAGAGCATCGTTGGTGAGACGCAGAACTGAGCCATGGGCACACATCGACTTTCTATACCAATCTGTAGTTGGATTCCAGTTTGGCTGGCAAATGGATTCCACAGGAGGTGCCTAATGTTACAGAAATCACCAGGGACTGGAAGGGAGCTCCAAAGACCATCCAATCCAATCCCCCTGCCACGGCAGGATCCCCTAGACCGAGTCGCGCAGGAGCATGGCCAGGCGGGGTTGAGACCTTGAAGGACAGCCGTCTTGTCTGTGACTATCACAGGAACATTTCATGGACTAAGAAGCAAAGCTCTTCTGCTTGGTCTGAGCAAAGGATAAAACGTATGAGACACAGACCATGGGCAAGAGGGAGACCGATGGCTTTAGCTGTGTTTGGTTTGTCCCAGCCTAAAAGACATAATCTCCCAGACACGGGTTCAGTAAGATGCTGAGGGATCATCAAGTCTCGTTTGCAGCTGCCAGATGAAGGACGCTCAGTCCCACGTCATCAGTGTCGTTCGACTTCAAACTGTGAAGTCACGACGGAGCTTCAAGCTGTCTCATCAGACCACTTTACAAGGCTGCGGAGCAGAGAAAGAAGCCTTTGGCAAGTGTTCATAAGGAGCAGAGAAGTGGCCAGCGCCCAGAGATCTGAACTCTGAACCTCACTTGGCTGGGCATCTCCAAGGGTCAGCTCTTACAAGGAGGGTGACTCTAAAACATCTGCAGAAAATCAGCCTACCAAGCTGATGGGGAATTCACGTCGGGGAGCCAAGACAGCTACTGACACGATGCAGTGCTACCAAACGCAGAACGATCCCGTGGCTGAAGCCGCTTCGCTATCACGGAGGCAGAAAGCTCCCCAACCTTGTTGCCTCTGTAACGCCGAAGGTGTTTCTGACAGCTCGCTGGGAAGAACAAGGCTTCAGCTCTAAAAACAGGACCAAAATAAATCCCTGCAACATGTGTTTTTTCTCCCTTAAGATCGCAGAGAAGAACCAAGGAAGACCATGAAGGGAAGCTGAGAGCAAGACAATTAAAAGCTCTGCCTTGGAATCCAAGAGGTCTTCAGGAAGGGTTTTGTGAAAGCACCCTACAGCGATCTCAGCATCTTAAAGACGTCACTGATGTGAGAGGTACCTAATCAGCTTCGTGTCTGCCAGGCAGACTTGAAAATCAAAATGTCTTTCAACTGCTGATACAGACAGGATTTGATTCTCCGTAGGAGAGAAGAGCAGTTGGAGTCAGTCTACTCTGAAGGGCATGGTTTTCACAGGCAGGTGGAGGTTTCTAAGGTAGAGAAGGAAGCACACAATCTCTCTGCTTGGAGAAAACCCCGGGATCATCAAGTCCAACCATCGCCCCTACCTTGCAAGGTCACCCTTAAACCACATCCCTCAACACCTCTTCCAAACGATCTCTAAACACATCGAGGCATGAGGACTCGACCCCCTCGCTGGGCAGCCCATTCTGAGAACAAGTGCAGGGAGAATGGAAGTGATTTGCCCATCACTGCACTGCGCCGGGCATCACCTCTGGGGCTTGCACATCCCCTCAGCAATGAGCTGTGGGTTTACCACCCATTTCAGTTGGGATTGTCATGGAAGGGACTGCAAAAAAAGAGTCCTTAGGCTAAATGAGAGAAACCCCAGACAAAGTGCATTCAGGAAAACACAACCAAATATGTCTGCTAAGAAATTAAAGGCAGTTTTCTTTCGCTATCGGGTTTTCACCCATAACCCTCACAGTACCTGTCTCTACCTCACAGTCCAACAGTCTCAGGTCAGAAAGCTCTTATTGGGAAATGGTTTGGACACGCACGTCTGTGGCATCACTAGGGACACTTCAGACACAGAGTTCAAAGGAGCCCCTGCTACAGGAAGTTCCCAGTGCCCTAGGAGATATCCTGAGAGAATAAGAGACATTTGCCACAGTTGGAGCACCCTGTGCGGAGGCAGCTGGCCCTGGTGGACTTCCCAAGCAGTAGCAGATGCCTGTGCACCGCTGCCCGCCTCAGACACAGAGCTCCACACATCCTTCTGCCATTAACAGCTTCCCTACCAGCAGCTTAGCTGAAGGAGCAGGAAGACAGAAACAAATCCAAACCAACTCCAACCACCGCCCCGGTCAATGAAAAACGCTCTCAAAACTAATAAACACGCAGCATGTGGACACTTTGGGTTTCCTAGCAGTTTCACTAGTCACAGAGTCGGAACATACCAGGCACAGAATCACACGACTGCAAAAACAGGGAGACTGGTCAAATCGTGGCAAAAAAGCTGACAGCAGCCAGAAGAGAACTACGAACGTGTCAAGGGAGATGCCACCACAGAGCCGAAGCAGTGGCGTGGCACTGGGGCTCAGAACCCAGCAGCCAGCTGGACGACTGCTGCGAACACGGCTCGTGCAGCTTTCCAGCAAGCGCGATCGAGCAGAGCCATTGGAGCAGACGCGAGCTGCGGGCTGCGTTTAATTTGCCTGCCTGCGCAGGGTTGTTCCAAACAATCTATAGCAGAAACACGGGCAAGCGCAGACTGGGAGGCTGCCCTGTGCAGGAAGCGGCTCTGCCGGGAGCTGCAGCGACCAGAACAGCCACGTTCTCTTGAAGTGCACAGAGAGGAGGGAGAGGACAGGTTGCTATCCTTTCACAATGGAGCTATTTTTACTGCGTATCGCTATCTGCTGGTCTTGTCAACTACAATCACAGGAGCAATCGTCTGGCTGCTGGGCTTTGCCAAACAGTCCCGAAAAACGGCAGCTCTGAAGGGCTCATCTCATAAAGGCAAATACCCTGGTGGCCTTCTCTGCTCTTCAAAGAACCCCGAAGAAAGAGATACCTGATTATCCTTGATCAGTAAGTTTGTTTTGAAGGAAAAGCATCAACCTTTGCTGAAAGAAGTCTAAACTGTAAATCCAGGCAGTCAGCTGAACAATCCATCCCGTCGATCACGCATTTGCACCACCTAGGGAAAAGCTGAAAGGAGCCACCGTTACGTAAAAGACCCCTAACACATCAAAAACAAAAGCATCCGCAGTGTTGGAATAGGGCTAAGTTTTGCTCAAGGTCTCTTGCTCGGACCTTTGGTGACCGTTCAGATGGAAATTAAGGCCCCAAGAGATTTTTTTGAAAGCAGTAAGGGATATCCTGAGCCCCAGCCAGCAGCCCAACAATACAGCTTCCAACAGCCAAAGCTGTGTGAATTGTGCTGTGAACATCAGTCATTATCACACTATGTGCTTGCGGAGCCTTCTCGGCACTGCGGTTTAACTAGGAAAAGCCGACCACCTCCAAAAGGGACTGCTCTGCAACCAAGACATTCCTAGGCTCTCTTTCCTGCTCTGTTTCCTACTCTCTCTACACTTCACTTCCTACTCTCTAGACTTAATTTCCTACTCTATTTACTACTGTCTATTCTTCATCTCCTACCCTACCGTCTATACTTCCTACCCTACTCTCTATTTCCTACTCTCTGTATTTCCTACTCTCTATACTTCATTTCCTAGTCATCATACTTTATTTCCTACTCTCACATTTCCTACTCTATTTATTTCTGATTCTATACTGCTGATTTGTAGTTGCTTTTAATTTCTCACTGCGTCCAGCTAGTCCGTTTTGAAAGCTCCACTCTGCAATTCTAGCGCGTTTCTTGGGGAGAAAAGTGCGCCTCTGGCTGAAGTCTGCTGCACACAGCACCTTCCCATCGTTTGCGTTCCTTGTGTGCCCAGCACAATGTGGAGTTTTGTTTACGACAACCTAGCGGGGGTTTCAAGGCATAAAACACACAAACCAAAACCCAACCCCGAATGAAGACCCTCACCTGGTTGGTGTTCAATTCTCGTTCAAAACTCATGTATCTCCGCTCTTCTCCCGATAGTCGGAGTGTATTTCTCTAAGCACCACCCTTTCTCTCCTACTCTGATCACAGAATCACAACACATTAGGGATTGGAAGGGGCCTCTAAAGATCATCCAGTCCAGTCCGATCATGTTTCCCCTTCACACTGATGGAGAACTGAAAGTGCAGTCTTGGCAAATGGATTCCACAGCCACCAAACGTGAATTGGATCCCCGCGACAAACAGCCCTGAAGAGCAAGTGAACTCGGGACAGTAGAGAAAGCTGCTGTTGTTGATCAAAGCTCTAAACGAAACACAAGCCTGCCTTCCTTTCTGTGCTAGTCCTAGGAGGAGAAGGAAGTAAACAGCATTAGTGGCTGATAATTACCAAAGTACCGTGACTTACTAGAGCACCGCAGCACACAGGCTGCATAAACACGACAGAGCTCTGAGTCACTGGCTTTGCAGATAACATGGCATCTTTGCTGCCTAAGACTGGAGTGAGATTCATGAGCTTTGGAGCAGTAAGCAAATCCCAAGACCATTGAGGAGAAATGGTTTTCGTTATGAGAGGCACTGCAGACACAAGTAGTAAGTAGATCCCAAGACCATCAAGGATAAATTGTTCACATTATGAGAAGCACTGCAGACATAAAGTCACCGTTACGGTGATGCACACAGGTTCCACATCAATCTGAGAAGCAACTTCTTCCCAGCAAGGGTGACAGAGCCCAGGAAGGGGCTGCGCAGGGAGGTTGTGGAGTCTCCTTCTCCGGAGACATTTCAAACCCACCTGGCCATGTTTCTGTGCGACTGGATCTAGGGGATCCTGCTGTGGCAGGGGGATTGGACTGGCTGATCTTTCAAGGTCCCTTCCAGTCCCTGATGTTCTGTGACTGCTTTCATTTCAGGAAGGACCGAGCCCAGAGTACAGCCAGAAGTCCAAAGAAGGACCCTGAAGCTCGCTGACCTACATCTCATTCCAGATGGGAAATGCTCCATTCTGAACATAAAGCTTCCAGTTCAATTCTGTCTGTGAAACAGTGCTAAGTAGTCTGAAATCTACGACGAGCACGAGCTGCGTTACACAAATACAACATCCCAGCAATCCTGCAACCCCTGAGAACAACATGTTGCTGCTAACAAATCAGAAACATCTGGTCCCACGACACTAATGGGTCTTATGAGCAACTTGCTGTGGAGCCAAGCTTTTAAAAACCGAAGAAAAAAAAATCATCAGGCCTGGAGAGGAGAAGGTGCCGGTGGGGAAAAGCTCCCGGTCCCAATTTGGGTCAATAAATTTGCACATTGGCTTTAATTCGCCGGAGATGGCAAGTCTGGCAGTTTGACGCCATCTGTGAAGCTACAGCTACAAGGTACAAACCCACACGGAGCGTGAGATGGAAACACAGGGTGATTCAATAGAGACCATCAGCTCCTTGAACCTGCAAGTTTCTTGTTGTTCAGTAGGACCAGTTACCCGTTAGCACTTCAGAGCCATCAAAACTGAGCTCCGTCGCCGGGTGCAGTGACCTGGCAGCTCATCACGAATGAGGAGCAAAGGAAAACAAAACCCAGCTGATGTAAGTGCCTACCTCGGCCACCTCAGGCCCGAGCCCCCCCTGCCCTGACTGGGCTTGGAGGCCCGTGGTTTCCATGATGCTGTTTTTGCAGCAGTAGATCTCCATGTTAAGTGGACAGAAAAGTTCTGTGTGAACTTCTGTTAGTGGGGTGGGAGGGTGCTACGGCTGAAGCCCAGGAGCTGGGACTTGAACAACTTCAGCTCACCAAACAAGCAGCAAAGAAGCCCTTTAGCCTTCTTGTTCTTCCAAGCAGCCAGCGAGCTCCTCTGCGGTACAGAAGAGTGCACACAGTCGCAACCATTCGGCTAACAAATACAGTCTGGGAACTGAACTCACTAATGTTTCCCAAATTGTGAAGGATGAAACCAGCGGGACAGGTCTGCTCTGTGTGAAAAACACCGAGTCTACCACCAAGAGCTGGATGCCCTTATCTTACCCACCTTCTTCTCCTATTCGCCTCACTCACAGTGAATACACGTTCACAAGTCTCTCACCCCAGAGGAATCTTAAGGACACGATTCTTGCGTGCAGGTTTTGCCTTAGAGCAGCTACAACTGCAGGCAGGTGCTAAACAAGAACCTTCTGCCCAGGAGAAGACGTGCAGCCAAATAATGATCAGTTGCAAAGGACCACCCCAACACACTCTGGAGTTGCAGGTGTTACTGACCAGTGGGTTTTCCCCCCTTTGTATTCACCACATAAAGATATTTTTCCTCTTACGCAGCACATTAATCCAAGCTTGCGTGACCATCAGCTGCATGATGGGTTAGAAACGTCTCCGGAGAAGGAGAGCCCTCCACCTACTGCAGAACAGAGGCGGCCTAGCTCGGAGTCTCCTGCACACAGCACCTCCTTGCCCACCCAGCTCACGCGCGTCCAACGTGGTTTTCTTTTAATTACGATGTTTATTGGTTTCTATCAGCAAAACACAGAAATGTGTCAAGTGAGCTCAGTCCCACTTCCCTGATTAAAAAAACCCAACAAAAACAAGAAGCAGCCCCAGCTGGTTGGCAGGGCTCACGAGGATGATAACACTGTCTCTAAACACTCTTCTTCAAGCCATGGAACGAATCACTGACGAGCACTAACGCAGCGACAGCACTGACAGCTCTGTCACCTGGAGTGGCCAGCAGTTTGCTTGCGGTGGCACTGCTTTAGGACTTCAATATTATAGGGTTTGTAAGTTTTTGCCTGGGTTGCTCTTCTAGAAGAACACTGGAACAAAGCAGTTGGCTGTATTCACAGCTGGAAAGCTTTAAAGCTAACACACCACAGAACATCAGGGACTGGAAGGGACCTCGAAAGGTCCCCGAGTCCAGTCCCCCTGCTGCAGCAGGACGCCCTAGCAGAGCTCTGTTCTTCAGGAGCGCTGCACACAGGAACAGCACAGAAGTTATTACACTGCTCTGGAGCAAGGCACGGGCAAACAAAAGCACAAGCTCCGCTGCGGCGGTGTGATTGCTGCAAAAAACCTACTGCTGCTATTTCAAACAAGCACCCCAGAGATGAGCTTTTGAGGCCAACTGGACGTGTCATGTTGGTCAACAACGGGAGGTCAGCTCCAGTGTTATGGCAGTTACCCCTTCCCGCGGCCTACAAACAGAGGCAGTTCCAGCCCCACAGATGGCCGCGTCACTGGAACATTCCCACGTGTACCCTGCACTCTTGTGAAGCAGCTGCAATTTACAAGCAGGTCTTCTGATCACTGTGTTCCTGTGCCATCAGGATAAGGTAAGTCAGAAGGTCTAGCGGGAGAGGGCGGGCGCAGGCTCAGCCACCCTTTCCATTACCCATGGGAGCTTCTGGAGCAAAGACAACTCCCTGCTTTCTTTGTTCCGACACACGCTCCCAGGTTACAGGTGGAAAGTAAAGCACACTCTTGCAGAGGGCTGCAGAGATTTTGGGGATACGGACGGCTTTGAGAGGCAGCAGCCTGCGACTGTCGTAGCACAGACAGAGAAAGGGAGTGCAGATGTGTTTGGTTGCTCCATGGAGACGGTGCTGGGTGAAAATACAGTCAACGGACAGGACACAAAGGAAATTACAATTAAAAGCATCATGCACTGCTGGTTTTAGCTGGAAAACAAAGTTGAGATGCTGGCAAATCCACAGAAGCATTGCCGTTCTCTCTCTGGAAGCTGAGATTCAACAACTGCAAGGCAGGAAGGAGAGTTGAATCTCTTCAAACAGACAGCAGTTGCTCGATAACTTGGTGACCTTCCTGTTAGCTCAAAGGGCCACAAACACAGAATCCATAGGACTTCAAACACTGGAAGGGCCCGATGTCAGGCAACAACTGTCCTTCTGTGACAAGCAGAGTTCACCTCCCTCTATGGGACTGCAAGTAATTTATTTCCACTAGAATCACGGAACATCAGGGATTAGAAGGGACCTCGAAAGATCATCCAGTCCTGTCCCCCTGCCACAGCAGGATCCCCTAGATCCAGTCACACAGGAACACGGCCGGAGGGGAGTGTGCTTACAGTCCCTCTCTTGAGAGAGTTAATGAAAGATTTTCAGCAACCAGTTGCAGGTCACCCACCAGAAACCCAACAACCCCAGTTTTGTGGCCAAAGTCTGGGCTCGCTTGGAGCTCCCTGCACCCTAAGTGCACACACTTCATCTTCCAGACAGCAGCAGTCACTGAGGCGCTCTGGTGCCCCAGTGCCCCTGCAGAAGCCGCACAAGTATTTGTCCTGTCAGCCCTCCAACAAATCCTGAACGACTGCCACGTCCTTCACGGGGCTGCAATGTGACTCTAGGAAGAGCTTTGCATGTCAGCGGACTACCGCCCTAAATAAAAGGCTGGGGCCCTAAATCAAAGGTGTCCAGTTCAACTACGCTGACTGAATCCTACCCTCGGATGGCACGCAGCGCTTTCAGAAGAGGGGTCTTCTCTACAAAGACGCTGTACTTTCTGAAAAAAAAAAGGGGAGAAAGAAATGGAAAAAAGAAAGAGAAGATAAGTAGCCCAGTGGCTACCCCAGGGGTTCACGCTGAAAGGTTAGAAACTTCTGCATTCAGGTTTTTCTACCCAGCTTCCCAGAAACTCTGAAAATAACAAAGGCAGCTCATCCACCATGCGGGGTGAGGGGACAGCAGGTTGTTCTGAGATGATGCTTTGCCTTCTATAACCAAGCTGAAAGCGCCATTGGCCAGACTGCAGACTGCTCAAACCACCTTCTCCAGTCAGAGACCAAGCAGCACCAGTATGAGAAAGCAACCGTGAATCTAAATTACCACAAATAAACACCCGATGGTGTCACTGCAGGCAGGACTGTTTGGTTTTCCAGTCACAAGCATCACTCTTGCTTTATATCAAACCTGGGCTGCGACAGCAAATGGAAATGCACTTTCCACTCCTGCACTGCTGACTGGTGGGCACAGAATCACTGAATGTTTGGGATTGGAAGGGACCTCCAAAGAGCATCCAGTCCAACCCCCTGCCACAGCAGGATCCCCTAGATCCAGTCGCACAGGAACACGGCCAGGAGGGTTTGAAACGTCTCCAGATGATTAGAGACATTTTCTTTTCCAATCCTCCGCCCAAGCCAGAAAGAAAACCAACACCACCTACAAACTGCAAGAAAAACCAGCAAACCACAAAAACCAACCCAAAACCCACCACCCCAGCCCCCACACTGTGCAGAGGACCATGGGAAAGGCTACCACCAAGTTCAGCGAGTGGCCACTTGGTGTGAAGCAGCTGCTCTGTTCCACTGCTGGTGGCTGTCGCACGCAAAGCCGCGCTGGTGGCCTTCCCGCGGTGCCTCCTGACGCAATCAGCGGCACATTGGATCACGGTGAAGAGCGCAGAAGGGCGGCTGTGCAGTGAGCGCTTGAGCAGCGCTCAGGAGAACCCTCCCTTCAGCTTTCCGGAGGTGTCCAAACTTCTCCCCATCAATTTGACGTCAACTTTGAAAGAAGCCACCGACGCCGCTCCTCAGTTCAGGTGCGCACATCAGGCTTTCCTCTTCAAGGAAGAGGTCTATGGACTCCAGACGCCAGAGTCATTTATTGAAAGGGCTCTCGATCCCACCTCCCACTTCCAAGAAACTCTGCCTGTGAAGACAGACCTTTCTCTTCAAGAGGAAGGATAAGGCAGAGGTTAATGTCATCTGCATGAGCCAGCGCAGGAGAAGTTTTTGGAAATGCTGTTAAGCCATGTCCTTAGTGCCTGGCAAAGTGACTCATCCAGTCATCACAGGAAGGGAAGTTGAATAGAATAAAAAACGGAACAGGATGGGGGCTTCAACAGGAGAAAGAAGTGAGGGAAAGGAAACAGGATTGTTTAAAGGGGCCCGAGGTTAAATGTCCTGTGCGAGACGATTTATAACAAATCCTATATTTAAAGTACATCTGTGCGCGCACATCTACGGGTATCACGGAATCACAGAGCAGTAGGGATTGGGAGGGACCTCGAAAGATCAGCCACTCCAATCCCCCTGCCACAGCAGGATCCCTTGGATCCAGTCACACAGGAATATGGCCAGGCGGGTTTGAAACATCTCCAAAGAAGGAGACTCCGCACCCCCCCAGACCCATACACACATTTATTCATCTGTAAAAACACATCTGTGGGTGCACTCATCTATGAGAGCTCTATTGCTGCATGCACGCCTGTACAAAAGTCCTCCCGACTCCTCAAGAGCATCTGTGAGCAGCCTCTCAAAGCAGACCCACCCCAGGCAGCAAACAGGGATCCCCTCGGATTGGTTTCGCTCCTGTCCCGCGCACGGTGTAACTCACAGGAGATGGGGTCACATCCAAATCCCCCCAGATTAACGACCAGCTTTGTTACCCCAGTCCCTAACAAAGCACTGCACCGTAAACAAGAGGTTTCTCTCCTTCCTCCCCAGAAGGACAGTTTGTACTTCTTTGTACCGGCTACTCCAGGCAACTCGAAAAGCTTTCTCTTCTCCAAATGTTTTTACTGGGAGGCTTAGGACAATGAGCCGCTGATCATGTCGATCATCATCCAGCTAATTCCAAGAGAACAAAAGGCTGCAGACAGTTTCAATAACTACGTTCACTTCCAGCAGCCTGCAGCAGAGAACCTCCTCAGAGCCACCGCAACTGCAAACACATTACGCGCGCCACTACGATTCAGTGGGCAAAAAGAACCCTTCTTGGTTCCCCGAGACGATTAAACTGGTGGTTAGTATCCTCGAGGCAATAGTGGCACCTGCGAACACAGGTTTGTGTGGCGTAGGGCAACCGGACCTGCTCTGCCTTTCGGTCGGGTACGAAGGGAAGCACAGAAGGACAAGCACACCCTTTACACTGCCTCGTCAGAAAAACCCCAAAAGAAATGCCACAGGAAAACAGCGGGCACAGCCACAGCAGCACGCTGGGATAACTGCTTCCACGTCCTGCATCCCACCTCCCAAACAGAGTCATCTCTGTTGTGAGTGAAATACTCCTCATTTAACCCCCAGAGTGACATCTGCTGGATTTCACTGACAGGAATAAAAAAGAGCAGATACCCCCATGGTATGGAATCACGCAGGCCATCAGGGCAAGAAGGTGCCCCTTCAGTAGCCCTTGATTGTAGAGCACCACACTTTGCACTCCACTTAGCGCAGTGAATAAATTCATAGCGGCAAGCACAGAGCAAAGAAGTAGGATGTGTAAAGCCCTTCTTCACAGAACCACAGAACATCAGGGATTGGAAGGGACCTCAAAAAAGACCATCCAGTGCCATCCCCCTGCCACAGCAGGATCCCCTAGACAGTCGCACAGGAACACGGCAGCAGGTTTTAAGCATGTCCACAGAAGGAGACTCCGCAGTCAGACTGGTTAGGATTCCATCAGCAAACCTCTGTGGTTAATCGAGGGGGATTTTGTAAATAAGGCAGGTCCCATCAAGGCATCAGCCCAGAAATCCAATCTCATGTTACTTTCTAAAACTCAATTATCATCTTAACAGTGGCCAAAACTGTCCCAAAAGCCTGGGGTGACACCTCTGCTGGAGATGTCATTTCAAGGGTACAAACTCTGGCCATCCCTGTGACTTTGTGCCAGCACACTCTCTCTTTCTAGGGAAGTGTTTCTTTGTCAGTGCCTTATCCTGAGCTCAGCACACTCCCAAAGCATCTTCCCGAGGAAAAGCAATGCTGTTCCTTGGAGCACACGTTCCGCAGCACCGATGGAAAGTGCCTGCGCGCCGGGACAGAAAAAGAACTGCTTTGCTGGGAAAATGTCAGCAAAATAAACAATCCCGGGACAGCAGGACAGAGCTGCATGGGAGAGAGCAGGGGAAACAAAACTCTGAAGCTTAGCCTGCCACTTTTGTCCAGATTCTAAAACAGGATGAAACAAACAAGTTCTGCTAAACCCAAATGCTCTAACAGAAACCAAATAAAGAAGATCTTCTTTATGGTGCTGCTCTCCATGAAGACAGCAGGTGACTTCCACTCCTCTGGGTGCAAGCGCATGCTCCTCTTCTTCTTCTCTATCTTACTGACTTTTACTTAACTCTAAATAAATTCTGACCTTTATTTCAGTTTGGTTTTGGCTTGTTTCTTTCCCCCTTCCATACTGGGGAGAAGGGAAGCTACATCTATTCGGAAGGGCTCCAGCTTCGACCCAAAACCAGCACACACTGAAAACATCACAACTGCCAATGCGAGTACGAATAAAGAAGAGACTGGGTGCTGAGCACCCAGGGAAAGCTCTCGCCTTTGAAATATTGAAAGGAAACAACATGCAACCTTATTCAAGTTAAAATCAGAGCATCCACGGCTCACGGCTTTCCAAACAAAGCAGGACAGGTAGGACACATTTGCTTGGAAAGTTTCTTCTAAAACACGCACGGTCTCTCTTTAGTTGAGATAGTAAGAACAGTAAGAGTCGGCGCGGCGCAAGGCCGGGCAGATTGTGCAGATGTGCACAGAAACAACAGATATCAGGATCTACCCAGAGCAGGCACACGGGCAAACACACTAGCAGATTCATTTTGCTGCTTACAAGTTACTTGTCAGCTCACATCTGTTTTGGTGATAGAAGCGCTCACTCCTTCTTGGACACAGCGGTATCAGAGATGGATTTCGTTCCAGAGCGCTGACAAACTACTACACCGAAGACTTAAAATACTTCCCCGTAACACAACGGTTACGTGGGACAGTCAGAGCTGCAGAGAGACTGTTTGCAGTGAGCGTGAAGCTTGACTGAGAGAACTGCTGCGTGCGTGACCCAGTGCTGGAGTCCCACGGGCTTTTGAGCAGAGGCGACCGTCACGCTGAGGCAGTGCCCGCACGACGCACACTCCATATAGGAGCGATGGCTAGCCAGAAGCAGAGGGGGAACGTTGCCAGCAAGAGCACCCTGAGCACGTTCGGAACAGACAGCAACAGCTTCTTAAATTCTGTTTCGTTTTCCTACCCGCGGACTTTGTGTCGCGACTTGGAACGGCTCGTTGGAGAAACTCCCGTGGCTGCTTTTGCAAACAGCTGGTGCTTCGCTCAGCCCTCGTTACAGAAGCGACGAGTTCCACTTCTAAAGCATCACAGCGCACGTGTTCCTAGTGAAAGCAGGCGGACGGCGCCGCTTGCGCCCCAGCGACTGCGGGCTGGCTCGAGTATCTCTGCTCCGTAACGTTGCGCACTCGGTTTTGCGGGCTCGGTCCCACCCAGCTCTTGCGCGCACGGCTGGACTGCTGTTGGAAGCGGACGACTAGCCCGAACGCAGGGAATACAGACGTCAGTCAGCGATGATACTGTTGGCCCGGGAAACGTACGAAAGTGACTTCCCCACCCCACCCCGGTTTTGCTCCTGATTGTATCCCAGCCTAAATCTGGACCGCAACAGCCGGACGGCCCAAAGAACAGCCCTGCGTGCCTGGAGCAGGCTCCCTTGTTCGGCCAGGTGAGACATCAGCCACCCAGGTCGCGACATGCGGATTTATTGTTTTTCAGGAATTAGAGAAGTTACCAAAACCCAGCTGCTGACAGGCTGCAGAACACAAGTGACCGAAGGGCTGATGTCTCTGTACTTCCTCCAAGAGAAAAATAGGCTAGAAAATGCATCTAGGAATATCTTGCCCTTTGATAATCACTGGAAAATGTCCCGCTGGCTCTCAATGGGACAGAATTTCAGCAGTTGTGTTGTCTCAGGAAAAAAGCCACACAAAGGGGCAAATATTCTTAAACAGAGCAGGACTTAAGAGCGACCAGGAATCCAGAGCACGGTGGCGTTTGAGGTTGACAGTGCATCGTGCAGTTGTTGGGTTTGTGCTGCATCTATCTTATGACAACTTAGTTCTGTAGACTAAAAAGTGCCGTTGCACTGTTCTGTGCCGCTGCCTTGACTCTTTGTTTGCAAGTAAGGTAGATTCTGCCTTAAAACCTGCAAATAAATGAATCTCTGTGCGCCTAGCACTCGCTGTTCCTACCACAACCTAAAGCAGTGATTTGAGAAGAGCATAAATTGAAATCACTTAGCCAAAATACAACTGAAGACAGTGGATTCTGCTGCAGAGGCCATTAAAACAGCAGCAGCACCTTCAACTGCGAGGGTCACCGTTTCTGATTTAGTACCACTAAGCGCCTTTTGTGCTGAAGACTTCCAAAGTCAGGTTTGGGGATCGCTCTATGAAGAGGACAAAAGAGCCGACTAAGAGCGTAAACATCACGGACTCAAAGAACACGAGGGATTGGAAGGGACCTCGGAAGATCATATCGTGAGAATATTTATCATTTTTAACTGATAGTTTCTTCCTTTGAAAGCAAACGCATGAATTCCAACCTGATCCCACTCATACTTCCCCCGACCTAGCGTGCATCCCTTAGATCTTTTCAATCTCAGATTCAGAACGTGACGATAGGGCTTTTAGCGCATCACTGATCCCAGTGGGTTTCAACTCCTACACACCCTGCTACCGCAAGTGAACCACAAGCTCCTCAGTACGTAAATACAGCTGGAAAGGAAAGTCTCTGCACCGGCACAACTGGTAAAGGGGTAAAGCTGCACCCCACGGTACTTGGCGTAAGTCTGCACGAAGACAGAAGACACAAAAATCTCCTTGGTGTTGACTTTTCTAGTGTTTTCATTATGAGACCCTATGCAGCACAGGGGTGACTGCATGAATTCTCGCGGATCAAATGCAGGTGGGATGTGCAGCCCGTGCTGTCACCTAACCACGCTCCAGAAACGAGATCTCTTTCCCCAAGTCCGCTCTGCTTACACACACAAGCAAACGACTTGGGGTAGCGGTAGTGCAACCCTTTTTGCAAAGAGAGAGGCTACCACATCTGCTTTGGAAGCTGAAGCAACGGCAAGATCCTTCAGCTCTGCCTTCCAGAACCAGCCGAGGAGCAGGATCGCACACGCTTGCCTCTGCTGAGTTTCTCAAGGAAGTTAAATTGTGGGCACACACCTTCCAATCGTTCACCTGGGTGTTTGTGGGGAGAAGCTCACCACTGGCACCCCAGCACATGGGCAAGCTTCACACTCCAGCTAACCCCTCTGCAAGCAAACAGAAAGTCCAAACACAACAGAACGTTTATCTGCTTGTGTAACTACAACGCAAAACCTAACGATGAAATAACTCGAGTGTGACCCCTTCGGGGCACAATCACGCCCGTGCGACTAAAGGAACATTCGGCAGGAAAATCGACACCTCTTTATCTCCTAATCCTGCCTCTCTGCAAAGAGCTCGAGTTCAACGAAATTAGCAGAACCCTGAAGGGTTTCTCTTAAAGCCCCTTTGCAAACTCAGGAGCATCCAAATGTCTCCCGATGCAAAGAAAGAAGCTGTTAGCCGCTGTTAGAGGTTTCAGACGGAGCGCTGCTCAGGGGATGGTTATCCTCCTTTTCACTAATTTACGGCTGATTAGTCGCTCGAGGACACCGTGTAAGCACAGAGGGCACAGTGGCACAGCAAAGGACACACTGGAACAACAGGAGGACCGGTGCTTCTCTCAACAAAAAGCCGCGGCCGCCCCGTCTCCCTGCTGACTGCAGGCTCTGTGCGCCCAGGTCCCTGTCCGCGCACGCACCCGGCGACCCTGACTGCATTCAGCTGGCCCACCACTCGCGTTCCCAGGGCAAACGATGAGGCGGCTTTGCCCAGCACTCACCGCACCGAGCTTCCACCAGGACGGCTTCAAAGAAACAAATCACTGGTCAGCAGGAGAGGAGCCGCTTCGTTTCGTCCTCCGCGCCCGCCAAGCCGGAGACCCACGAGAGCCCGACCGTCCCCTGCGGGTCTGAGCCAGGGAGGGACGCCGGCGGCGGCAAGGAGAGGACCCCCGCCCGGTCCGCGGAGAAGGGCTGGGGCGGGCAGCGCGTCCCACTGCCGGCGCGGAGCGGCGGCTGCAGCGAAACATCAGCGCTTCCTGTTACATCACCCCGACCCCGCCTGCAGGCTGCCGCCGCTCGCTTCTCCGCTCGCCTCCCGGCGAAGCCACGGTCCTCCGGCATTGCCAGGCGGGAGAGCGGGGCTGCCATCTGCTCCCGCACGGCATCCCTCCTGCCCTGGCCGGCTGCAGCCCGCCCGGCCCGAGCTCACGCTCGAACGAGCCGCAAACATACTCGCTCTGCTGGGAAGGAGGAGAACACGGGACCTCCTCGAACCAGACCCAGAGAAACAAATCAGTTTGCAGCATTATTCACATGCAAACAGTTTACGACATCTGCATTCCTCATCCATCTGACCGGCCTGACCCTCCCCGGTCAGAAACTGCAGCGGCTGCACCATGCCCCGCGCTGCAAGCGCAAAAGCTCCTCAGAGAAATACCAGTGCTCTTCAAACAGGCACTAAAAGGTCAGAATCAAATGCTCAGGTTTGGACAGGTACAGAATCACAGAGTTACTGAGGCTGGAAAAGACCTCTGAGATCATGAAGCTCATCCTGTGACCTGGCACAACATCACTTAAATTGTCACTTTGCATTATACCCGGGGGGCAGGGAGGAAACAACCCTGTGTTTAACTAAGTAAGTCTTTAAAATATTGAGGATAACAAAAAGGCAGCAGGGATACAGGGATCTTGCTGCTGCTCCAACTCCAGGCTGCAGTTCTTAAAATGCCAGAGCTTTGAGAATCCAAGTGTGAACTGCGTGGTGTTCAGCGAATCACAGAACATTAGGGCTTGGAAGGGACCTCCATCCAGTCCAATCCCCTGCCACAGCACGATCCCCTAGATCCAGTCACACAGGAACATGGCCAGGAGGGCCAAACTGCTCTAACTAAAGCCAGGCCACAGTGAACGGCAGCCCTTCTGCTGGCTTCAAAGAATTCTCTGCCAGAAGCCAAGTGTTTCTTTGAGCAAGCGATGCTGTGGTCAATACCTGTGCTGCCGGCACAGCTTGTGCTCTCCACATCGATGGCCAGCTGATCAAGACAAGCTGCAGCAGCCAATGCCCAGGACCATGCCAAGCAAACGGAGTGGTCACAGCTCAGACCACAGTAGCATCAACACCCTCTGTGGAGGGCCATAAGAACCTTCCCAAGGTTGCGGTTTCCTAAGTACTTGTGAAAATTTGAACAATTTCATTTACTCATGAAACAAGATAAAATGTTCCGCTTCTCACTGCCTGTGCCTTTTTACCAGCACAAACATTTGCTGAATGTTTCACTGACAATAAAAGCCCTGGAAGGGACTGCCCTGGGGGGTTGTGGAGTCTCCTCCTCTGGAGACATTTCAAACCCTCCTGGCCATGTTCCCGTGTGACTGGATCTAGAGGATCCTGCTGTGGCAGGAGGACTGGACTGGATGATCTCTCGAGGTCCCTTCCCATTCCCAATGTTCTGTGATTCTATGAAAGCAGCGACAAACCCAACACTCAGCAAAAAAACCCCCTCACCAAACCCCAAAGGCAGGATCAGGAAACACTGAAAGCAGAGCAGGAATGCTTTGAATTCAGACAGCCACAGGATGATACAAATTGTGAAATCACACTCCGAGATGGCTGGATGAACCGCATCTGACTTTAATACGCACTTGGCACAGTCGGTGCTGGTGCTTCTAGGATTTGACATCAACAGGAAAATGAATTCCACAATCAGTGAGAAACTGCCACTCTGAGCTTCTAGGCAATGCACACAGACAAAGTGGGGATTAGAATCACAGAATCAGCAGAGCTGGAAGGGACCTCAAGGGACCACCAAGTCCAGCCCCCCTGGCAAAACAGGACTTGCCTGAAGCACATTGCACAGGGCTGCATCCAGGCAGGGCTGGAATGTCTCCACAGAAGGAGACTCCACAACCTTCACTGGGCAGCCTCCTCCCAGGCTCTGTGACTCACACTGCAAATAAGTTTTCTCCTTATTTCTAAATGAAACCTCCTCTGTCCAGTTTGTGCCCAGTGCTCCCTATCGTTTCCCTGGGCACAACTGGAAACAGTCTGGCACCATCCTCCCTAGTGGGAATCAGTCTCCTCCATCTTCTTTTCTCAAGGGTAAGCAGTCCCAGGTCTCTCAACCTTTAGGAATAACAGAGGTACTCCAGGCCTCCAGTCACCTTCAGGGCCATCTGTTGGACTGTCCCCAGTAGTTCCCTATCTCTTTTGAACAGGGGAGCCCAGAACTGCACAGAGTGCTCCAGATGTGGCCTCACCAGGGTGGAGTAGAGGGGGAGAACATCCTCACTAGACCCCTCTTGTCATACACTTATTAATGCACCCCAGGATATCACTGGCCTTCTCGGCAACAAGGACATACTGTTACAGAGTCATCACGTTTGGATAAGACTTTCAAAACAATCAAGTCCAACCATCCACCCTACAATGCCCAACCACTAAACCATCTCCTGAAACACCCTGGCTGCCCAGTTGAACCCCTCCAGGAACAGTGCCTCCACCCCCTCCCTGGGCAGTCTGTTCCAAGGCCTCTCCACTCTTTCTGGGAAGGTTTTTTCTAAGAGCCAACCTCAACCTGCTCTGGCACAGCCTGCCTCCATTTCCTCTGGTCCAAGTGCTAGTCCCTGGGGAGAAGAGGCCTGCTCCCACCTCACTACAGCCTCCCTTCGGGGAGTTGTAGGGAGCAGTGAGGCCTCCCCTCAGCCTCCTCTTCTCCAGGCTGCACAGCCCCAGCCCCTCGGCCTGTCCTCCTCAGACCTGCCCTCCAGGCCCTAAATCACACTCTCTGTAGCCACTTCCACCACGGCCTTCGATCCGACCCGAGGAGCTCAAGGCTAGGGGCGGTTGTGCAAACGGGGAGGCTACTCACGATGGGCCGTGCGGGTCACTGCCTGCATCACCCCTGGGACCAGCGCCTGGCGATAAAGGACGGGCAAGGGGCTTCCCCTCAGTTTTTCCTTCCACGCTCAGCCATCCCCTGCGTTTCCCAGCAGAGGCCTCGTTGCCCGCGGAGGCAGCGGCGGCGCACGAGGGAGGCGGCGGAGGCAGCGGCCGCGGAGGCAGCGGCTCTGGGTGCTCCGTCCCGCCGCGCGCCGCTGCCGCCCACCCCTGCGCGCCCGCCTCGGCGGCGCCCTCTCGCGGCCATCGCGGGACATTGCGGGGCGCGCACCGGGCGCGGCGGCTCCGGGCCAGCGGCCGTGGGGCTGCATCGCGCCCCGCCCGGCCCCGCCCAGCCCCGCCCGGCCGAGCGAGGGGCGAGAGCCAGAGCCCTGCATCTGCGCGCCGGCTGCCCGCCGGGACAACGCCCTCCCTTCAAGCGCAGCTGTTCCTCGCAGCAGCGAGGAGCCTCCTCCAGAGACGGCTGCTGCCCGATGCACCGCTGAGACTGGCCGCCGCCTCCCGAGCTGCCGCGCCCCTCTGCCGGTTAGGTCAACCCGCCCGCGGAGCTCCTAGGCACCCGGGGGGCAGCGGCGCGTTCGACAAGGGGCGCACCGGTGGCAGGCGTCGTCTTCCCTTCGCACAGCAGCGGAGGTCGGACTGGAACAGCGGGTGCGGAGGGGGTTCGGGTCCTGTCCGCTTCCACCAGCGTGAGCCGCGCTCCTGCGCGATCTGCTCTATCCCCACCTCCCGCGGGAGCGAAGCAGCCGAGCAGCCGTACTCGAGGCTCGTGTTTATTGACGGTGAGGACTGAGTTACTAGCGGTGAGGAGCCGTGGCAGAAGGACGAGCAGCTCGGTAGCTGTCTCCGTGGCGATCAGCGCGGTGGACGCACCGCAGTGACGGACACAGCGGCTGCTTTCGCTCACGAGTGGATCGCTCTGTCCTCCACGTTTCCATCAACTCAAAGCCGCGGACTTTCAGGGACCGATTCCTCCCCCAGAACCTTCACCGGCTGTTTCTTTCTCTTCTTCTTGATTTTTACGACCATTCCTCCGTTTTTTTGGTTGAGTCCTAAATGTGAAGTGGAGAAAGTAAGATTAGGCGCTGTGTGGGGAACACATCGGGATGAGCAGACAAGTCTTGTTTGCAGGAAATTGCCTTTCAAAAAAGCACAAAGTGGGAGGAGAACCTCTCTCCATCTGCTAACCGCCCCCCTTCGGATCCACCCCAGGATGCCACTGGCCTTCTCGGCCACCCTGCTGGCCACCAGCACCCCCAGGTCCCTTCCTCCTACGCTGCTCTCCAGCAGGTCAGTCCCCGTCCTGTCCTGGTCTCTGGGGCTGCTGTGCAATTCCTGCCCCTGCACTCTGGGTTTTGCTGCCCATCCGGCCCTTCCAAGCTCTTTCTCTGATGTCCACTTTCAGCTTCCCAAGAGCTCCACAGGGACACGTTTTGCTCAGCACTACCACCCAACACTGCCAGACTGTCTCAGCCGGCACAACGGTCACCTCTTGGCCACTCTGTGGCAGGGACTGCTTCCCCTACCTTTTTTGCAGATCCTCAGACACGATTTTCTGGAGGTGAAATTGTTTTCATTCCCACCACAACCACTGTAACTAAAGGGCTGACATCTCCGCGCCGCGTAGTTGTAGAAAAACCTCAGCTCTTTGGCTCTACAAAGTCCTCTGTCCACGGGGCTCAGGCACAGGGAAGGGATAGGGGGGCGTTCTGGAAACACCGAGAAAAGCAAGATCAGGGACAGCTCTGCAGCGGCCGGTCATCTGCTGCGCTGCTGTGACAGGACATCAGAGCACAGAGAACGCGGCTGTTCAGAGCAAATCTGCAGACACATTTAATTCTGCCCTCCTGCAGATCTTCACACCCTTTACACACTCGGTAGATCTCTTCCTGTACCTTATACACACTCAGCCCAGCTCTTTATGTTCTTTGCACACTCAGCCCAGTTCTGTATGTATTTTACACACACTCGACCTGGCTCTGTATATACTTTACACACTTGACACAGCTCTTCATGTACTTGGCACACTTGATAGATGCCCTGATGCACTTTACACACTCGATACATCTCTTAATGTACTTCATACAGTCCGTAGAGTAGGGGAGGTGGTTGGCCTCGCTGATGCCAAGGGTCTTTTCCAACCTGGATGACACTGAGACACAACCACTTCTCCCTCAATGACTACAAGAAGCACTGCGGCCAGTCTTGTGCTGCCCTTGAATCCCAGGAGCCAACACAAGCTCCCCTGAAAGGGGGGTTTGTCACAAAACTGCCCTGTCTGCGACAGGAGGTGGTGTTAAAATTCACCTGGGCTGATTTTGAACAAAGTTCTTCGCAGACAGTGAAACAAACACCGACCCCTCCAGAAACACGATGGATGTTGTAGGTGAGCGGCGAAGCTTCCTACGTCCTGCTGGACGTTCTGTTGCCAGACCACTGTGGTTCTTGCCTGTAAAAGCACCCCTACTGCACGGTACCTGCACCAAAATGCTCCTCAATGTCTCTGGTCGTGATGGGTTTGGGTTTGAGCAGGGAGTGCCCACGGCAGCCCGTGATGAGTGGTGTGGGGTTCCAAGCTGGATTTGTGAAAAGACAGGATGACTGGTTCGGAGCTTCCCGTTTCCTGCGGAGAGTCGTTCCATGTCTGGCCTTTGCGCAGCGACGAGGCCCGCGGCGCTGCAGTGGGGTGACACCAGCAGCCACCTTGCCTTTGGGATGTGGTAGGCAGAGAGGAAACGGGAGCCTGGGATCTCAGAGATGAGCCGAGGGAAGGTTTCACCTGCAACCCACTGTTAGCTGGGATGGAGAGAGCTTCCCCTGTCTGCGGTCCTGCTGGAAGTGGAAGACTGGCTTTGAGGTACATGGAGCAGGGACCTGACCCTGGGGTCAGGCTCGATGAACCCTGGAGGTCCCTTCCAGCCCCTAAGATCCCTGTGACCTTAACAGTAGGGCTGGCTCTGAGGAAAGCAGAGCTGGACTGACAGGGGAGAGAAACACCGGGTGCTGCTTTTCCCTGTGGGGCTCCAGGTGGCAGCTCTGCCCATTCGTGTGAGGACACGGGATTAATCCCGGGGTGTTTTTGTGGGGGGGACTTTCAGAAGTGGTTGTGAAACTGAACCCTCCTTGTTTGTGCTTGTGCCAGCCCATCAGCACGTTCACTGGTTACTCTCATCTTGGACCTGATCAACCCACGTAAAGGTGTCCTCATCTTTCTTGAAGCCCAGACTGTGCTGGAAACAGATCACAGAATCACAGAGCATTAGGGCTTGGAAGGGTCTTCCAAGGGAAGATTAGGGATTCCATTAGGGATGGTCTTTCGAGGTCCCTTCCAGTCCCTAACACCCTGTGATTCTCTCTCAGTCTGCCAATACCGTGGTTCCCTCTTGGCATCAAGGAGCAGGAGCACTTCAGCCGGGCGGCCGGGCGCTCTGTAACAGACCATCGCTTGCGAGAAGGCATTTTCATGGTGATGTTTATTCAGGAACAAGCCCAAAGCAGACACACCGCCCAGCCAACGCAGATGCGAAACGGGGATCATGGTGGCAGCCCAGCTACTTTGCCTGTGCTTGAGAAGATGGACATCAGTCACTGCATCCTCATCTCCAATGCGCATAGGCTCTGGTCCCTTGCGGAGGGCCATGAGTGAGGAAAAGCCAACCAGAAGCTGAGCAGAACCAAGGAGGGCTGAAAGGCCCTGAATGAGAAGTACAGCTGGACAAACAGAGCAGCAGGGGGGGCTGCATGGGGCAGGCTATTGTGACAAAGGTTCTAGAGTACAGAAGAACTTGTGGCATCTTCACAATTTCCACTGAAATACACCAGTCCTTCTGGGGTCGTGTTTCTTAGCTGAATGGACCTAGAGGATCTTCCTGTGGTGCAGCGATTGGACTGGAAGATCTTTTGAGGTCCTTTCCCATAGGGATCCTGCTGTGGCTGGGGGACTGGACTGGGTGGTCTTTCAAGGTCCCTTCCAAGCCCTAATGACTGGATCTAGGGGATCCTGCTCCAGCAGGGGGACTCGACTGGCTGACCTTTCAAGGTCCCTTCCAAGCCCTAATGTGCTAGGATTCTGTGACCCATCCAGCCACGCTGACTCCACCCAGCCTGGTTCACCCACCCTTTCTTTCACCAACCTTCCAGCAGTCCTCTTCTCTTGCCCTCACACCTCTCAGGAAATTGGTTATTGCTGACACAGCCACGAGCCCTTCCGCTTCCTCTGAGCCAACGCGGTGGATGTGGCCCCTGTGCCTGCAGAGCTCAGTGACTTTAGGGGCTTGGGGACTCCTGCTGCGAGCGAAGCCCTTCGGGGAACGCACGTGCTCTGGTGTCCCCGCTCGTGCCGGCGGCCCTTCGGTAGCCCAGACCTCTGTCGGTGCGACAAGCTGCTCAAAGCTGCACTGCTTCATGCTCGGCCACCGGTGCCTGGCGCGTGTGGAACAGACGAGGCAGCCAGCACAGCGCCTGAGCGCAGCCTGGCGGGGCCCGCGGACGCGGTGCGCAAGGAGACCGGGCGCAAGGTCCACTGCAGCTCTGTGAGGCACGCGGGGAGCGCGAGGCGGTGTCCCGCACGCTCCCTCTGACGGCTCCGTCCTACAGGCTCGCCCACGTGGGTCGGGCGGCACCCAAACCCAGGGGCGAACCCGCGGGCCACCTCTCCGTCTCCAGAGCTACAAGCAGGTTAAAAGGCAGAGAAGCCACAGAAACACTTGGCAAGGGGTCTCGGGCTGCTTCCAACAGTTTCTTGCCTCCTCTTGCACGACTGTGGGTCACAAAAATGACACGAGCCTCAAATCCCATCCCCGGCCAAGGGGAGCCAGCCAGGACTCCGTGCCAGCGGCCCGCGGTCACCTCTGCGCCGTCACGCTCAGCCGCAGCGTGCCTCGGGGCGGGCACGGCGCTCACCGCACTCACCCCATCACACCCCAACCAAGCAGTGAGCTCGGCTACAGTCAAAAGCATCGTGAGAACACTCGGGGCGCCAGCCTGAGATCCTACCAGGGCCCTTTGCTTGTGGGCCAGAGGGTCTTCAGATCAGCTGGCCATTTGCCTACAGAACCGCTCGTGCCTGGCCCAGAGAGCTTGTCCCGGCCTTTGCTCTTTGGCCTTGGGGCCGTCTGGCGTCCGGGAAGCGCGCGCTCTCAGACGGGGAGACGCAGCGCTCGCCCTCAGGCTCGCCAGTGCCAATGGAGGGTCGGGTGCAGCAGGGCACCTCCCTGGTCATCAGAGCCTTGGACTCCATCAGACACCCACTGGTTGCATGTCACAGCAGGGCAGGCTGGAGCTCCTGGGCTGGAGGGAGCTCGAACACAGAACAGGCTGCCCAGGGAGCCAGGTGAGGCCCTATCCTCAGAGAGACTCAGGGGAGGCTGTACAAGGCTCTGGGCAACCTGATCTAGCTGAGGGTGCTCCTGCTCGCGGCAGCGGGGTGGGCTAGATGACCTGTGGAGGTCCCTGCCAACCCGGCCAGTCTATGACTCTGTGAAAGGTGCTGGAGAACGGGCAGGCAAGGCAAAGCAACCCCAGTGCACAGAACACGCCGAGAGCTGGAGCTGCAGGAAGGAATGCTTACCAAAAAAAATGGGGAACCGGCTGTGCCCCTCCTTGGGGGAGCTGCTGCTCCCAGCGATGGACACCTCCTCACTCGGAGCGGTCGGCGGCACACTCACTGCAGGGAAAACCAGACAAGGGAGGAAGCGTCACTGTTGGCTTCTCTGGAGACTCTGCCCTGCCCCACACCGGTACCACAGCGCTAAGGCCACCACGAGGCAGAATTTCTTCAGGTCTCGAAGGCAAAAGACACTGATGTGCTGAGGCAGCTTTGGGAATGAAATCACAGGCTCAGAGAACATCAGGGATTGGAAGGGACCTCAAAAGACCAGCCAGTCCCATCCCCCTGCCACAGCAGGATCCGCTAGAGACAGGAACACACCCAAGCGGGTTTGAAACATCTCCAGAGAAGGAGACTCCACAACCCCCTTGGGCAGCCCCTGCCAGGGCTCTGCCACCCTCAACTGGGAAGAAGGTCCTTCTCACACTGATGTGGAACCTCCTCTGCTCCAGCTCACACCCACTGCCCCTTGTCCTGTCACTGGGTGCCCCTGAGCAGAGCCTGGCTCCATCCTCCTGACACCCACCCTTCACACATTGATCAACATCCACGGGGTCACCCCTCAGGCTCCTCTTTCCAGCTCCAGAGCCCCAGCTCCCTCAGCCTCTCCTCAGCAGGGAGATGCTCCCCTCCCTCCAACACCCCTCTGGCTCTGCGCTGGGCTCTCTCCAGCAGCTCTGGGTCCTTCTGGAGCTGAGGGGCCCAGAGCTGGACACAAGATTCCAGCTGTGGTCTCAGCAGGGCAGAGCAGAGGGGAAGGAGAACTTCTCTCCATCTGCTAACCACCCCCTTTCTGATCCAGCCCAGGATGCTACTGGCCCTCTTGGCCACCAGGGCCCGTGGCTGGCTCATGACTCATTGCCAGCACAGGGTCTATCACGTTGCTCCATGCAAGACACCCGCAACGCAGAGTGTGGCTCCCGCGGGAACACGGCAGGGCGCGACGAGGCCAGCTCACCGTTGCCGCTGCCTTCGCAGGTAGCCTGGCACTCTTCCATGCTCCGGAAGTTGTTCTGGTTCCCCAGGCACCCGCCGTACTTGAAGAGCTCGCACAGCCCGGTCTCCTTGTTGTAGAAGTACCTGGAGAAGTAGCCTCGGCAGATTCCAGGGTCCTTCTCGTGGAAGCAGATGTCCGGCCTCTCTGTGAACAGCGAGTGGGGAGAGACAGCTCATTGTGAGGTGACAGCGGGACCGGGGGAAGTCTGGGAAGGACCTGCGTGGCCGACCACCACACCCCGGTCGTGCTGGAGAGCACCCCAACGCCACGAGGGGAGGCTACAGGCACCTGTCAGCACTTCGCGGTCTTTTCCCGCGTAACCAGTGACTGCTCTGCTGGGAAACGAGGGCTGATGGGACCCAAGTGAGAACGAGCTTCTGCTCTGAGTTGCAGGCAGAACCTGACCCTCAGCTGGACCGCCGGAGCCCGGGGCACGGTCTTGTCGACGACGCGGGTGCTTTCGCCAGTGGGGGTGTCAGCTAGACCGAAAGTGCTTCGGCAGCGGGAGGGAGGAGGGCGCTTTGTAAAGGGACGGAGGAGCGAACGCCCGGCGCGACGCTTCGGTGGGTCCCAGTGCCTCAGGTTAGAGCGCGAGAACGAGGCAGTGACCGCGGCAGCAGAAGGCAGGAGCACCGGGCACCGAGTCCGCGTCGCTGCGACCCGAGAGCACGACGTGGCCGAACACGCCGCGCGTCTGCGAGCGCCTGCAGCTCTGGGGCCGCGCCTCTCCTGCTCGAGCGCAGCGCGTTCGCAGGGTCACAGCGCCAAGCCCACGCGGAATTCCAGCGGGTGAGGCACGTCTGCAGTGACAGACCAGTAACCACGGCAACAAGAGCATCATTACCTCTCCTGACTTCTGCAAACGTCCTCTTCCGAGGCAGCTCTGTAATGGAGATTGAGAGCTGTTCAGCAGAGGGGCTTCTGTCAAGGGTCACCTGGGACAGCAGGGTGCTCAGCAGCGACGAGGGGCGCTGAGGAAGAGGAACCCAGCACCTTCCCCTTTCCTTGTCAGGCAAGTGGGACAGCAGACGGAATGGGGTGGCACTCCCCCGCATGGAACTCCAGGATAGCTGGATTCCAGTACTTCCTGAGCAGGGGAAAGCCTCTGCACGTGAGAGCAGCCAGGGAACCCTAATCCCGTGCCATGCGCTCTGCCCCCTCACGAGGGAGGGCCTTAGCAGACTGACTGAGCACTACAGAACTGCTGTAGGCGTTGACGCTGCTTCAGCTCTGGGACCTGCTCTAGCTGGCTGTAAGGACTTCTCTCACACTAGCCAGTTGACAGAATCACTGAACATCAGGGGTTGGAAGGACCATCTAGTCCAATCCCCCTCCTGCCACAGCAGGATCCCCTAGATCCAGTCACACAGGAACGTGGCCAGGTGGGTTTGAAAGGTCTCCAGAGAAGGAGACTCCACAACCCCCCTGGGCAGCCCCTGCCAGGGCTCTGGCACCCTCACTGGGAACAAGGTCCTTCTCACACTGATGTGGAACCTCCTGTGCTCCAGCTCACACCTGGTGCCCCTTGTCCTGTCACTAGATGACACTGAGCAGGCCCTTAAAAGCAAGAGCCACCCCACAGCTGTGCTAAGGGGAGCTGAAGGCAGCCTCTGCTTCCAAGTGTCGTGGGGTTTGCAGTGGGCAACTGACGTGCAGAGGAGAACTGTCAGGAGGAGAAGAGAAGGGCTACTGGCCTGCTGCCACACACTTCTTCCGGCACTCCTCCAGCGTGAGGAAGTTGTTCTCGTTGCCATGGCATCCCCCGTACTCAAACACCTCACAGGAGCTGCTCTGCATGTTGAAGTAGTAGCGCATGTGGACGGCTTTGCAGGGGCCCTCGTCTGCCTTCATGGCGCAGACCGAGTGCCCCGGCCTCCGCTGCGGCCCGGCAGCGCCTGCAAAAGAGGACGGGTGGAGTGACACCATGAGAGCACCCCAGCCTTCTGCTGAGAGGCCCTGTGCAGCTCCCGGCTGGGCTGGCTGAGCTCAGAGGGTTCCCAGCTCAGTCACTCTGTGACCGTGATCTATACCTGCACGTTCAGCAGAGCCTGGCTCCATCCTCCTGACACCCACCCTTCACACATTGATCAACAGCCATGGGGTCACCCCTCAGTCTACTTTTTCTCCCAGCTCCAGAGCCCCAGCTCCCTCAGCCTCTCCTCAGCAGGGAGATGCTCCCCTCCCTCCATCATCTCTGTGGCTCTGCACCGGGCTCTCTCCAGCAGCCCTGTGTCCTCCTGGAGCTGAGGGGCCCAGAGCTGGACACAAGATTTGTGCTGGCAGTAGCAGCCAGAACAGACCTGAACTTTTCCGTTCGTTTTCCCAGAGCTACTCAGAGCACTGATGTCACTGAAGTATCTATCAGTGACTTTGCAGTGGCCGGGGAGGAAGAAAAAAGATGAGGACATGAGTGTACATCATCACTGCACATCTTCCTCGTACTAAACCCGATTAGGTGTCCAGTTTTGATTAAAAGAATCCACAAGGATGAGGATTTGTGCCACAATAAAACAGCAGTCAGCACAGCATCTACCCCCGTGCCCCGGGTATTGGGTAGAAACGCAGAGCTGAGGCAGACCCTCGCCAGCACCGACGGCAAAGGAAGGGTGCTCGTTTCGCTCCGCCGGGGCGCCCGGAACTGTCAGAAGTGTAACGGCAGAAACCAATGCAGGTGCCGAGGCAGCTCGAGCTCCCTGGAGCGGCAGCAGGTTTAATTGCCTGGTTGCCATCGAGACAACCAGGCCTGCCAGCAGCGGAGCGCGGGCTGTCGGCGGTTCATTTCAATGGTCTCATTCACACTCGGCCCTTCAGACAGTCTGTGGCAGAGTCGTCACACGTGAAATGATATTTACAGATGGAGAAGTCAGGAGAATGCCTGAACGCGTTATCGAAGACTGTCTGACGGGAGACGGGGGCGGTCAAAAGGAACCTTTTCAAGAGGTGCTCGGTTCGGCAAACTTTCCGTGGCACTCAGATTACCAAGCAGACAGAAGTCACTGATAGAATCACAGAACCACTCGGGCTGGAAAAGACCCCTGGGATCATCGAGTCCAGCCATCAGCCCCACTCTGCAAGGTCACCCCTAAACTGGATCCCCCAGCACCACATCTAAGTGACTTTTAAACTCACCCGGGGATGGGGACTCAAGCTCCATCCCGGGCAGCCCATCCCAGGGCCTGACCACTCTCTCCAGGAAGAATTTCTTCCTGATGTCCAGTCTGACCCTCCCCTGGTGGAGCTGGAAGCCCTTCCCTCTGCTGCTGTCACTGATGACCTGTGAGCAGAGCCCAGCACCAGCATCTCTGCAGGGTCCTTTCAGATGGTTGTGGAGAGCATTGAGGTCTCCCCTCAGCCTCCTCTTCCTCAGCCTCAGCAGCCCCAGCTGTCTCCATCTCTCCCCACCAGACTGACCCCCCAGGCCCTCCCCCAGCTCCGTTGCCCCCTCGATGTCCCTCTGTCCCTGGCGATAACGGACGCACAAGGGTGCTTCCCCTCCGTTTCAAATTCCACCCTGCGGCGCCCCCTCGCGGCCATCGCGGGGCATTGCGGGGCGGGCACCCGGCACCGCGGCTCGGGGCCAGTGGCCGGGGGCTACCTCGCGCCCCGCCCCACCCGGCCGAGCGAGGGGCGAGAGCCAGAGCCCTGCATCCGCGCGCCGGGTGCCCCTCGGGACAGTGGCCTCTGTCACGCGTGAACGGCTTTAAGCATCTCCGGAGCAGGAGACTGCGCAGCCCCGCGGGCAGCCCGTCCTCCGCCCCGGAACAGCGGGGCAAACCGCTGCTGAGCGCATGGCAGGACATCAAGGGAGTCCGTGTGCCGCGGCAGCTCACATCCCGAAGGGAATTGTTCTCCTCTACTTGGTACTGGCAGCGCTCTGGAGGATCGTGCTCGGCTCCGGGCAGCACATTTCAGCAGTGACCCAGAGCAACGGGAGAGGGTCCAAAGCAGATTTGTGAGAGGGATGGAAAGCTGAGACAACACAAAGGCCGGGAGAAAGGAGTTCGCTTAGTGCAGGAGAGAAGGAGCTTCTTCCCGGTGAGGGCGACAGAGCCCTGGCAGGGGCTGCCCGGGGGGGTTGTGGAGTCTCGTGCTCTGGAGACGTTTCAAACCCTCCTGGCCATGTTCCTGTGTGACTGGATCTAGGGGACCCTGCTGTGGCAGGGGGTTGGACTGGATGATTCTTCGAGGTCCCTTCCGGCCGCTGGTGCTCTGTGATTCTGCGACATCAGAAGCTTCAATAACCAGAAAGCTGGGGCCCTAGTTTAACCTCCAAGTGTCACAGCTGTCTGCGTTTCAGCTTTGAAGCAAGAGACCAAAGGTTCAGGCATTTTCCTCCCACGGTCACGGGGATTAAATTGTACAACCACCACGGATGAACCAGTGCCCGAGGACAAAAGGCCCCTCCGTTTCCTTGAGCTGGGGCTCTCGCTGTCCTTGGGCAGCAAAGTGAATGCAGGAGGAACACCGATCGCTTCTGCGAGCTCTTACCCAGAAAGTGCTCCTCTTCATCGCCGTCTGAGCCAGCAGCCGCGCGCTCGGTGATGCAGACGACCAGCACGGCCACGGTGAAGAGCAAGGCACGGCCCTTCTTCCTTCCTCTCATTCCTCCTGTGTTGCACAAAGAACATCACCCCCTGGTCAGATCCCGCGGGAGCAGGCAGCGCAGAGCTCTAGGGCTGGGTATGGGGACCCTGGAGGTGCCGTGAGCGACGTCAAGCACAGGCACCAAGTTGTGCTTAGCTGGGCACAAGTCTCCTGGGAGGGTCAGAGGCACTGCTGTCGCTTTAGCTCAAGCCCCAGCTAAATCCCCTCCCAGAACAGGCAGGAGAGAAAGTCTAACCCCAAGTTCTCCCAGCATGCTGAACAGTTTGACAGAGCACGCAGCCGGCGGGCACAGCCGGGCCTCCCGGAGGCGTCTGGCTCTATCTGCAGACCCTCCACCAATCGACACTCACACGCAGACTCGAGCCTCTGTTTTTAACAGGGACCTCGTTGCTCTGTAGCTGCTGACTTCCTGGCCCTTGCATGTCACAGGAGCCAGTGAACTTCTCGCAGCAGCAGCAGCTGCAGAACTTCAAGAAGTTTTGAGGGTTTCACAAATCCTTTCCCATCAACCCCCTTCTTAAACACAGAGCAGTTATTTCTCAGTAGGATCAGTCTATCACCACCGCTCACAAAAGGACAACGCTCCTCGGGCAACTGGCACGCTCAGGTTGCCAAAGATGAGGCTATGAAGGACACAAAGCTGCTGGAGAGAGCCCAGGTGATGGAGGCAGGGGAGCAGCTCCCTGCTGAGGGAGCTGGGAGAAGAGGAGCCCGAGGGGTGACGCCATGGATGTTGATCAATATGTGAAGGGCGGGTGCACGAGGGAGCACCCCACACAAACGCCCTGTTTCAGTTGGGCTCTGGCCACCAGCAGCACAAGGGAAAGCTTTCTGCACTGAAGCACGGGGCGTCTGGAGGGGACCTGGAAAGGCCTTCTTCCCAGAGAGGGCTGCCCAGGGTGGGGGTTGAGTCCCCATCACCAGATGGGTTTAAAAAAGATGCTTGGATGTGGTGTTGGGGGATCTGGTTTGGGGGTGACCTCATAGAGTGGGGCTGATGGTTGGACTCCGTGATCCTGGGTGTCTTTTCCAACCTGAGTGGTTCTATGACAACGATTCAGATTCCTGCAGGTCTTTCTGTGAAGTCCACAGAAATGGTGCCAGCTGAGCACCCTCTTCACCCAGCACCTGCACTTCTCGCTGGGTGATTCCTGCTTCCAGCACGAATCAGCTCTTTTGGAGAGCACTGTGTGCTGGAAGAGCCTGGAACTTAGCTCGTGCTCAGACCGTATCCGGGGTCAGCCCGTTCACAGAGCCACAGAACTTTAGGGATTGGGAGGGACCTCCAAAGACCATCCAGTCCACAGCAGAATCCCCTAGGTCCAGTCATCAGGGACTGGAAGGGACCTCAAAAGATCAGCCTCAAAATCCCCCTGCCACAGCAGGATCCCCTGGATCCAGTCCCACAGGAACACATCCAGGCAGGTTTGAAACATCTCTGGAGCAGGAGACTCCACAACCCCCCGGGCAGCCCCTGCCAGGGCTCTGTTCAAACCTCTACTGCTATTTTCCCCTGAAGAGTAAATGCCCCGGCGAGATGAGCGGAGAGGCGTGCCCCACCGTGAGCAGCACGCTGCAGGGCAAGCAGCACCAGCCCTCAAGCTGGAAAGCCAACAGCCACGTGGACAGCAAGGGGAGACAGGGCAGGAAAGCCCACAGAGGAGCTCAGAAATAAAATCCAAAGAGCTAAAAATCAGTCTGTTCTGCAGTGAAGTATCTGTGAGAGGAAAGGAACTGCACAACCGCCCATGCGGTCGGTCTTGTCCTGTCCCCAGGGACGCTCTGTCCCGCCTGTCAGCCAGGGGCAGTCCGTGAGGCAAGCACACAGAAGTAGGTGGTTTGTGGCCCAAAGACAAACCGGTTTAGCCCACACTTGGAGATTTCCCAGCACAAAAACCAGCTGTGAGCACTGCACAGCCATGGGTCTATCAGGCACTCGCCCTCGAGCGCTTTGTCACGAACTGCTCTTGTGGGAGGAGAGGCCGGAGCAGAGCGGGCTGGACCCACCTCTGCCCCCCAGTACCGCTCTGTGCGCGTGACGCGGACCCACTCGGCTCCGCAAAGCGGCTGAGCCAGCAACCCGCACCGAGTCGCTGCGGGTACAGACAGCGGCTACCTCCACAGACCCTCGCGAAGCCTCTCCTGGCAGAACTCAGGATATCGCCGCGGGAAGGCTGACCGGTTCTCCCGGTAGGTGCCTCACAGTTCCTGCAGCCCGCCTCGCCGGTCGCAAACTGCAGCGGCTTCCTGCCCTCTCTCCATAAGCTGTTCCGGAAGGAAGGCTGATAACTTCACATGTTTCCCTTGAAGGGTGGTGATGACTAACTTCTGGAGGACTGAATCACTTTGACTCTTCACACAGTGCCCCCTCCAAACGCTTGTTCTTCCCACACCACATTTCCCAGCCCTCGCGACGTGCCTTCCCCTCTTTGGTCCTTTAGTCTGCCCTTCCTGCAGCACAGTCATCCCTGTTGTGGCCTTTTTGAAAACAAAGCTAGCGCCAGTGGTTTTCGTGGCACGCAGCGAAGCCAGGAACTGCGGCGACCACGAGCGGTGATCGCGTCAACTCCACCGAGTAAAACACTGCAAAAATCACCCATAAAATGCCAGGGCTTGGGGGAGGAAGTGTTTAGCACTTTGTCACCACAGAACATGCTGGGCTGGAAGGGACCTACGAGGGTCATCTAGCCCAACCCCCTACAACAAGCAAGGCCAGACTGCCCAGAGCCCCAGCCAGCCTCACCTCCAGTGGCTTCAAGCCTTCGACAACTCCAAGCCTCATTCACTACCATCAGCGCTGTTCAAGGTGCCTTAGTCTCTTGACAATGTCTGCACATCGGGAGTGGAGCTGGCTTAGGACATGGTCAGCCTCATTCACTTCAACTCAAGTATCCCTGTAAGTCTCCAAACATCACCCGACCCGAACGCCAGGCGCTCCAGAAGCGGCCCGGCAGAGCACTCTGCCCAGTCGGGATGGGGGTGAGCTGCATTAACACACACAGGCTGGTTTCTTCTGAGCTCCAGGCACGGATCAAAATCAACACCTTCACACAGGACTTCAAGGAACTGTCTAGTTTAGCCCGAGACATTGACACCCAAAGGTCTGCTGTGCTAGCGTGAGACACTGACACACAAAGGTCTGCTGTACTAGCCCGAGACACTGACACCCAAAGGTCTGCTGTGCTAGCGTGAGACACTGACACACAAAGGTCTGCTGTACTAGCCCGAGATACTGACACCCAAAGGTCTGCTGTGCTAGCCCGAGACACTGACACACAAAGGTCTGCTGTGCTAGCCCAAGATACTGACACCCAAAGGTCTGCTGT